>JAJMAH010000047.1:0-142181 GCA_030564925.1 Geotrichum aggregatum | reverse complement strand
AAATTCTCTTTGAGTGCATTGACTTCCTCCACAAGGGCCTCATTCGGCTCTTGTGATCCGTTCAAAGCATTTTCGTATGCCTTGTTGTGGCCTGAGAGTATGTCGATTCGGCCATTCGTTTCGGTCTTATGCCTGTCGAGGGCTTTCTTGTATTTGGCGAGCTCTTGTTTGTAATGCTCCTCCCTTTTTTCGGAGGCGTACAATCTTTGCTTCATTTCGTTCTTGAGTTCTCTCATTTCCGCGTGGAAACTCACTCTCAAGTTCCGAACCATGTGTTCTATTCTTCGTATCATATCGGAGTCGCATCTTGTCGTTCCGCTTTCATTCTCATCAACATCAAAGCTGAAAATTCTTTTGAGCCTGTTGTTTGTCTCTTCATCGGGTTTTCCGTTGTTGAAAATTTTTTCGGTATCGCCACCATAATTGTTCATTTTTTTTTAAAAAAAACTATAATAATAAATCAATTTAATGTCCTGGCTAAATGATGAGACTACACAAGCTGTAATAACTATTTATACCTAAAGAAGAGGGACAGTTCAGGTTTTTGTCTGATACAGACCAATTCAGCTTACTCGCCGTGTTTGTGTTCGATTGCTTCGATGGTGTCGGAAAATTGTTCATTTTTTCGGCATCGCCACCACCATTTTCCTCGCCGACGACATCGCCGTCATCCAGCATGATGTCAGGGGGATCTGGCTCATGGATGATGTCTGCTTCTTTAGTAAGATCCTCAGTTCCGTCAATCATGTCGTTTCGTTTAAAAAAAAGTCGCTTTTTTTTTCAATTTTAGAGTACAGTCAATATCACTATAATTTAGACAAATGCAGTATCTAACTATTCAACAAGTTGTTCCTTGTGGCCCAATGGCAAGGCGTTCGCCTACGATTTCTCGGTCACACAGCGAAAGATTCCAGGTTCGACCCCTGGCAAGGAAGCTTGTATTTTTTTTTAATCTTGTCTATCGAACTTGTTTGCAGCAGTTCGACAGATGTTTTTTTTTTCAGGTTTCTTCTAGTTGGAGACAACCAGCTGGCACTATTAGATGGTGTCGTATTGTGTACAATTATTGATCTATATTAATAGCTCAACCTTCCATATAACCTGCAACGCACAAACGAGCCCCAAGCAATCGCTTCTTCGGCGGTCGCTTGCACAATCATCTAAGCAACCTTAAGCAATCAATCTTCATTCACTACGACAATTTGATTTACCAGAGCCATATAAAACTAAATATCGTGGCCTAACGAATAAAAAAAGGTAAATTTCAAATCTGTTGGACAGCTTCCCAGCTTCTTTTGTTCCCAATATAGGTAATGTGTCACAAAAACAACTTGTTCTAGGTTCTGGCATGACAGTCATGCGCAAAATGAGAATTGGAGAGCCCTGGTCAATATGGAAAAAAAAAAATAAGGTTAATTTTGAGGAGTGAGGAGCACACTGAGGGATACTGAGTAGTAAGCTTGCAATTGCGTGCTTGATATTAACGGTCTACTGCAACGATGGAGTTGAAATGTTCTACCACCTGCAAAGTCTGCAAGAAGATTTTTAGTTTTTGAATCACAGGCTTAAGAGAAGCCTTGATGTTTAAGCAGAATTCATGATGAAAAGGGTTGAGAAACTTTCAGTGAAATATGTCGCTCACTGATCCTGACAATGCACACGGCCTACTATAATAAATTCAACATTGAAAAAGACATCTACCATCCATAATAAACTGTATAACTAGAAAGGTCTGGAGCACAGATAGAAAACTAGGTTGTGTCAATTGATACACAACCCTTGATAAAGAGGGAAATTGAAAACTCAAGAGACTTTGAAGGCAAGGATTTCCTTCTTACTGCCAATTTTTTCTGTAGAGGTTGGCCAAAAAAATTGGATGTTATGTGTTATAGGCAGGTAACAAAAACCTAGCTGCTCGAACCAATTCTAAAAATTCACATACCAAGATTAATAGTGTTTGCCTATGGCAAATACTGCACTAGTGAGCTCAAAAGCTCAAAGATGATCATAGTTGAAAGTCTTAGTGTTTTAAATAGAATACCGTTTTATAATTGAGAACAAAAAAAAATTACACTGCATATATAAAAATGAGTCCAGAAGATGAATGGAAGCAATAAGGGCAGACCGCGGAGTGCTTCAAAAATATAGAAGTAAAAGAAAGAACATGTCAATTCCTTTTAGCCGTGCTGAAATAAAAAGTAAAAAAAATAGAAGCAGAAATAAAATAAAAACCCAGTTGTAATAACCCCCCGCCGTTAAGATAAAATGAAAGTAATCCCTGATGTAGTCGTTTGCTCAACCTATTCGCTCGTAGCTCATGGCCTGTTATGTTTGTTTTGTTTTGTTTTGTTTTGTTTTTGGTAATTGTGGTGGTGATAAGTGGTAGAAGTAGAAGCTGTTGTGTTGCTGAATTAGCTCTTTTTGTTGGTCAAGAAGCCAAAAGGCATGAGGACGAATCTATGCTTTAGACGTCAACCTCAACCTTGGTGGCCAGGACACGCTTTCCGCGCCAGACATCGTAAGCCTGAACAGCAGCAGTGATGAACCAAAGAATAGCAAGAACAATCTGAATCACAAGAACGGACCTAGTTTGAGAACATCTGCTACTGCCAAAGGGGTTGAAAGAGCTCCAGTGGCATGTAAGAGAAGGGCTGGTGTAGTTGAGAAGCCAGAAGAAAGAGAGGAGGAAGAAAACACCGATAAACGTGTCCCAAAGGAAGAACAATCTGTGTTGGTAGCTGAAGCAGTAAGCAAACTGAGTGGCCATAGAAAATGCAGCAACTACCAGGGCAAAGATGAATGGAGAAGAGGCTTTTTCGCCCGCATTGAGCTCAATATTGATATAGTAAGCCATGACTCCAAGAACAACACCAGCGAAAAAGAACTCAATAAGACGGATAGCCAGAATGAAAAGATTGGTAGATGCAAGAGCTGTTAAGCGAGTGACCTTGGGCATGGAAGGAAGCCAGCTGTAGTGTCTTCTCTGAAAGGGATTCCACATCTTCATTTTGGAGGGGGTTTATGAGATAGGTATGCTAAAAGTTAGTATTGTAAGCAAGTCAGTAAATGCTGTCGAGATCTTCAAGTTGCGTAGTGAAGATGATTGTCGAATGTGTTTGATGAGTCTGTATGCTGAATATAAAAAAAAAACCAGGAAGACCATGAAAACCACAGTTTTATATACAAATTCTAAGACCGTGTAGTATCATGTTCTTCCAGCTGCTGTAAGAAGCCAGCCAGCCTTTGGAATTCTTCTAATGCAATAAAATAAGGGCCATTCAATGCTTCGCTTCACCAAGCGTGCCAGTTCAAACTGGAATTCGTTTAAGCAACGGGTAGGAATCCGTAGACATGGGACTTGCAACACGCGAAATAGACGTCGGTGTTACTCTAAAACCAGATCTGTAGAAGTAGAAACCTAAAGCGCAGCGCTATAGAGTGAAACGGGAGATTTTTTTTACTAAAAGAATAGGAAAGGCTGAACCATTTTCATGTCGAAATCAAAAAATAGCCTTGGGGATCCTGCATGTGCCAAGTCCCAAACGAGCATTAGTCCCATACTGTTAGAGTTTTTACCAGTCAACTGAAGCGTCGCAACTAGGCTCAACCGGCGCTCACCGCACAGAAATAGATTTCCAGCAGTGAATCGGCAGTGAATCCTCATAGGACGGGCAGACCCGGTGGACCGTGTTTACGAGCTATGGTGGCCCATATTAGCACTGCATCCACTCTCCGACTTCAAACCTACCAGTTTTTCACTACTTCACTACTTAACTATATTCCACCACACCAGCATGTACACTGATATACAGGTTTAGCTTAGAGCCAACGCATCCGTTGCTGCACAATGTACACATGGTTGCTTCGGATACACATCATGGAACCTATGCGATCATAACATGGCGTTTGATCATGAGCGCTGGACAATGTCCACAATTGCGAACCAAATGTGCGGATGAGCCCCGTTGAACCACAGGTCAACTAACATGCTAGCTACAGTCTAATTTGTGACGTGGATGAGGCTCCTCATGATGTTTGCAGCTAGGGTTTTTGACGCGTTTCGTCATTTAGGTAGGACATATATGGGTTACAACAAATGTCAAAGCTGCGCAGTTGCGGCAGTGTCGTGATTAGAAACGACGCAGCATCAGTGCTTCAGAGCTTCGCAGATAGACTTGGGTGGCTGGCCCATGGTAGGCTTCTTTTTGTTACGTTATTGTGTGACAGTAATTGACGCGTCAACGGAGCCACAACCTGCGGGCAAGCATGAAGGCAGCTATAGCGTTACTGAGCTGATAATCTCTCGGGTACCTAGATTAATCGATATCCATGCCGCACTGCTCTTCTTAATGAGGCCATACCGGTATATACTAGTACCGGGTGCGGCAGTTTCTTTTCTTGGAAATGGCCATGGCCATCGTATGTGGAATATCGTTGGTATAGTCCCGGATTAAGAGGTTGAGATCAAGATTGTAGCTGCTATAACAGGGAAAACGGAAAATTCAATTGCAGGTTTAAGCAATAAAAGGGGTGTTAAGGTGGGACTTTAACCTACCACCTCCAAAAATTCCTGGCCACAATACAACGCAATATGCTGTACAATGCTTGTTGCGACGCTCGGCACGCACCCTTTGACGATGAGCCTGTGACCATGGCAATCAAAGTTGAGGAGGCCACGTCCTGTTGCGATATTGGTTACGCAAAGGAATGTAATTCCGAGGGTCGCCAGGCAATTGAGTACAGTCACAGCTAAAGCTCAAGTATAAAGCAAGACTCAGATCCAGCTGCTGACTTGAATTATCAGCGCAGGATAGAAAGCTTGAGTCACAACCAAGCAGAGGTAGCAGGTCTACCTAAGGCTCGAGCTTCTAGAACTCTTAACGCCGACCCAACCTTGTGCCTCAACTATGAATTTTACCTTAGCTTGCAACGACAATCCCAATTGCCCAATTACTCTTCGGATTCAAGCTACGTGAACTCCAGAACAAACAATTTGAAAAAGGTGCAAAGTACATAAATACCACCTGCAACATTGAGTAGCTATATAGCTACACGTACATGTATTCAAAAAACTGCCTGCTGTAGTACACCATGGCCATTAGCTAGAGTCCACAAGCAAAACACGGCCCAAAGGCAAGGAAAGGCTTCTGCGACTCAAAATAGAACAAATCTAGAGAAGCATGTAAGCGATTAAGAGCTTGAGGTGAACGTTGATAAAAGCGGGACAGCAGTCACATATGTTCCTGCCGTAGACTGGCGCTAAATATTTATTGATCTATCAAGTGCTGGTTTCGGCCATAAGCGCCTATTTTTTTCCGGATTTATGGGCCATAATCATTTCTCATAGTATGAACGAACGGCTTGTCGCATGCTACTGTGTCATCCTCCATCAATGACCACTTGAGCTTAACAGACCAAGTCATTTTAAGAACCGCAATTGATGCCAGTAAACAAACGACAAACAGTAGACAATAATCACAAATGAATGATACCATAGATACAATTTAAAAGAAAACACCACAAGTCTAGACAACATAAAAACAAGGGCTACACCTCCGCAAGCTCTTCATTATCACAGCATGCGCAGAGCAAACAAACAAACAAACGAACGAACAAAACAACCACATATCAATAAGACGAACAATGCACAGTACTAGTCCTACTCCAACACATTTCCTAATTTCGTTTCTAAAGAGACAAGAATCTAGTGGTACTCTTCATAGATTGTGGGCTGAAATGCCTCCGTGTACCGGTCATCCTTTCCGTACATACGAGCCCACTCATTGAATCCTCCGTCCAATATATACACTTCCTGGTTTGGTAGAGATTCGTAAATATGCCGCGAGTAGGCTTTTGCACACGAGGGACCGCGCTGCTGGGACAGCTGGCAGTGGAACACGACGCGCTGGGTGTCGTAGAGACTTGTGCTGAGCGCGGGCAGTGCGGTGTAGAAACTGGACGAAGGCACACTAATTGAAGAGCGAATATGACCCTAGAAAAAAAGTGTTAGCTATTCGAAACAACATGTAGAAGAGTGTGTAAAAAGAGTAGAGCAAGTAGAAAATAATAATGGAAAGCATTTTTGTTGTACAGCTGCACGATTGAGCAAGTATTATCTACCGCCAGCTGCTGATGCGCAGATAGTATAGCGCGCTTAAGCAAAGTGTAGCTTAAGCTCGAGCTCGAAGAGCTGGACTGGCCTAACAAGCCTAGGCGCTATCAGGCAGCATATCCGTACTTGCTGAGAAACAGCCACAAGAAATAATCAATCAACCGGCGGAGCATGACAACAGACATGAAACAGGAAAAACAAGAAAGATACTTACACCAAAGTGGTCTTCGTCTCGGACGTCAACTATAGCCAGTGACTGAGCAACAGATGGAGTATCGAGCCAGCTCTTAAGCTTCGTGGCTGATATCCTGATAGGCTTAGACATATTAGGATGTGGGGGCGTGTGGGAAATAGATACAGTTGACGGTTGTCAATAATGTAAACTACGTATATGGGGTAAAGCTGAAGGAAAGACCGGAGAAGGAAGAATAATTCGAAGGTGAGGAAGAAGAAGGAAAAAATAAAAAATAAAAAATAAACGAAAATTAAGATAACCTTTTAAGGGCAAAAATTCTTTTTTATTTACAACAAATTTTGTGAAGTAGACCGTATAGCTACTGGTCTGAATACTATCAACTTCGTCCATGTGTTGCTACTGCTAATGCTGAGCTTTTAGTGCTGGACCACCGCTACCAAACGTCATTACTAGTGCGAATAGATTTTAGCAGCTATAGTAGAGGTAGACTACTACGTGTGCACGTGTACACCCCATTTCCACCTCGATCTTGGGATTCATGACTTTGCTACGAGAGATGAGACCAACTGCAATTGCAAGATTCTGAACTGATGTCTTTCTCATGCGCTCTGTGAAAAAGCAAGCGCCTGTGTATTGAATATTAGATTAAAATACTAGTTGACACTCCATGATAATTCCATCCAAAAACACGTGAAATAGCTATACCCCCAGGTAGAAGTAGACTACATGGCATGGTGGACCAATTTTTGCAAAAGAAACCGCTCACAAATTTGAACCAGCCGGCACTTGTTGCTCTCGTCGTTCTTTTTTCGTTTATTTCTTTGCGAATTTTTTCGCTTATGGTTTCCATCCGGGCAAGCGTTAGCTGTCAATCGATATTTACAAAGGCTAGTAAAGTAGCCTTTCATCCTTTCCTTTCCTTCCTTTCTTTTTTTCTTTCACTTCTGCTTTACTTCTCCGCGCTTGCGTTTCTAATTCTGGGCTGTTGTATAAATTTAAACTCAAAATATTCCAAATCTCTAAGCCTAGCGCTATACAGTAGTCTAAGCTAGTCTAAGCAGCTCTACTAGTATGTACCTGAAATCACTGATCGCGCACAGGAGATGTTGGCACAGGAGATGCTGGTACAGATGACTTACGTGACATCCACCCTTTGACGTTCCCAATAAATGATGTAGGCCGTTTCCGTCCACGCATATTTGACTCTTCGCCCCCGGAAAAGTTTGCCGCAAAATCTGTAACTGGAGACGTAGCCCGCTTTTTGTTCTTGTTCTTGTTTTTGCTTGCAAGGCTAATGCTGCTACTTGACCTCCGCATAGGGGTCTCTCCACCGCTGCCTTCAATGCTACCATTATTGCTGCCATTACCACTATTGCTGCCCAACGTGTTGGTAATGTATGCACGGATCTCACCGTAAAGATCCTTCGATGCCGTCTCGAGGTTAGTTTTGAACGACTCTCTGAATTCCATAACATGTCGTTTTAAATCGAGCTCGTTTTTCTTGAACCACGATACGTTGAGTTCTTGTCGAGACGCACCTCGCGCAAAATTACGCATCAAGTACTTGTCATAGTCGCGAATAATCTTGGTAATGATATCTGATGTTGAGATACCCTCCGTGCGCTGCGTAACTAAGAACTGGCCGGCCGCTTTAATCGGTTGATATATATCGTCGTCGCTGCCTGACGCGTACGGCAAGTCATCATGGGCAACATAGTCAATTTTGTGCAAGTCGAGAAACTCTCGTGTCACACACCACGGCGCGTCTGGGATGACTTCGTCTACCCACTTGCAGTGGTAAAGCGTATCACACCTCTGCTTGTCTGTTAGCACAGTGAGACCTTTGCGTCTGTGAGTCTCAACATCGCTTGGGATCCCGCATATCAGCGTCACATTGGGTAGAGATTTCTTGGCCTGCTCTAGCTGCCGCATGTGGCCCAGATGAAACAGGTCAAATACGCCGTCTGCATACACTCGCACAGGTCTGTCGGTTGGCGGCACGTTAAACTTAAACCCCCGTGGTCGGAACTTTCTGTATTGTGGCTCGAGTTCCTCATCCAGTTCGTGTTCTTGCTTTTCAAATGCCACTAGCGCTTCTTCCGCTGCCAATTCCTCGGCCGTTTGTATACCACGTTGCCGTCTTTTTTTTGCAACATGTCCGCTGGAATGCCTTGGCTCTAACTGCCCTCCGTCGCTTTCATGGAAATCTTCTTCCGACACACTGTCCTCCTCGTCTTCTGTGCTACGATCATTCGCTATCGAGTACTCACCCTCGTCCTCGTCTTCCTCATCCGATGCCTCACCTCTCTTGTTTTCCTTCCTCATGAAGCCGAGCAGGCTCGAGCGTTTCCGCTTCCGGTTGGTTGTGATTGGGTCTGCCAGTGTCTCAGGGTGGTTTGCTCCCTGCCCATTGGCCCGACTACTAGCACTAGATTTTTTAGAAAATAACGACGTTAAAGACGCCGTCCGTGACAGTCGGTTCATTGTGCTTTTCTTGTCTCCCGCCATGTCTTGCTTTTTTTTAAAGATGATAAGGCTGGCCAGTGAAATGCACTGCGTGATGATTTGTTGGGGTTTTGTGTGAATCCCCAATAAATGAGAGAGATATCAGCCCAGGAGAATGGTTGTCAAGGCTCTATGAGATGGCACGTAGATGCCTGATAAATGCTGGATAGATGCAAGGAAATAACAATGGGTCAGCGAATATAACTACTACTAGAAGAGAGGCTTCCTGAGCAATCTATGATGAAAAATGGGAAAAAAACAGGAAAACTGAAGCCTCTGGATTCAAGAAAATGTGCGAACAATGTGGAACATGTGTTAATCTTGCAACAGGAAAAAATGCTCTAGGCAACACCAGGCGTAAGTTCAGGGTTGGGGTGATTATGTCACATACTGGCAGAATGCGATATTGGTCATCGCCGTAACTCGTCCTGTGTTACAAACGTGATGTACGATAAGGCTAATGACTGGGCCAGTGGAATCAATGACCATCTTTGGTGTTGCATAAGCTGTGAAGTTATGTATATGATCGATATCCTTGATGTGATGTAGACACTTCTTTCGTCCTGCGAAGCGAGCTGGGTGATTTTAGGCCTAGGTAGTCATATTCTAGCAATGACCCAGCGAAAACGAAAATAAAAATTCTCAGCAGCAAATGAAAGAACCGTTCATGTCCACCTCTTTTTTTCCTACTCCTCTTCCTTTTTCTACCACCCACGCCTGTTATTTACCATATCAAACTTCATCAACAATCAATCAACACAACCGCACACAAAATGTCTGGATTTACATCTATCTTTGGCTCATCTGGCAGCTCCGCCAAGCCCGAATCCACAAGCCTTAGTGGGCTCTCAACTTCTACCCTTGGGACTTCTTCCAATGAGCTTAAGCAACAGATCCAGCAACAGATTTCACAGGAGCTGGCTATCGCCAATGCAACTGAGCTTGTTAACGTGAGTAATCTGCTACCTCAACAGTCTCATATTCCAGGAATTCCAACAATCTTGACATAAAAGAAAAGATTTTAATAACTGCAATATTTGTCTGATACCTCTGATCTCTCTTGCTCTTGATTTTGAACCTCTCTTTTTCATTTGTTCTATTTCTATATCTATACTAACTGCTTTTGATTTGTTACAGAAAATCACAGAAAACTGTTTTGAAAAATGCGTTCCTACACCTGGCGCCTCTCTTACTGGCACTGAACAAGACTGCACAAAGAAGTGTATGGAGAAATATATGCACGCTTGGAACACCATCTCGCGATCTTACATTACAAGAATTCAACAAGCCTCTGCTGAGGGACTCTAGGCGCTGAGTTTCCCCGTTTCTCAGTCTCCGAGTCTCTCAATTTTCAAAATGAAAAGGAATCGGGATAGTATAGCCTTTTAACAGACAGTTTGCGGCACTCAATAACAGCCAAAAAGACAGCTCTTTAAAGAGGCGACCTTGTCCTCTTCCCATGTACATAGTATAGATATACAGATTCAAAATTATACTTGAAATTGATGATTTATGTGTATATTGGAGTAGAGCCTTACGTGTGATAGAAGTTATTCAGTCTGCTTCTTCGAGTCGCAGATCAAAATGTTGGATCGCGAATTTAGACTACTTCGTCTCTTTTTTCAAACCCCAAACGCCAGGCTTATAATGGCCGCCACCTTTTAAATCCACATATACCTAGGTTAGGAGATTCAATTATGGTTACGTGTGTATGCAGTGTATAAAAATAAAAATGAAATAGTATTGTTACTTTGTCTGCCTTTGTATCATTCATATATGAAATCCATCCGTAAATTTCCACAATCGATATCTGGGGTTTTCTCGCTTTATAAATAATATAATAAATTAAAATTAACTGCCGTAGTTCCAGTTCTGGCGGGCGCCGTTATGGCCGTAATGGCCGTATCCAGCGTAGGAGTACAGGTTTTGCTGTGGATACTGAGGTTGGCCACCCTGAGGTTGTCCACCCTGCTGTTGCTGGGCTTGCTGAGGTTGCTGCTGGCCTGGAACCTGTCCTCCAATGAGACTCTGAGGAGATCCTGGGGGAACCTTGTCCTCACGCTGCAAAAAGTCAGAAATCCCGGTAAGAGATTGTTGAGATTGCTGGCCAGGCTGTTGCGGCTGCTGAGAAGTCTGGCCGGGCTGAGGCTGCTGCTGACGGTAATCCATAGCTCCAGTGTTGTAGTAAGACTGCTGGTTGTAGTAGTTCTTCTGATGCTGAGGATTAGCGTACTGTTGTTGGGGATTGAATCCGTATTGGTAGTAATAAGCGGCATAAGCGGGGTTTACGTAGTATGGGTTCATAGGCTGCTGGTACTGACTGTGGGGAGCAGTAGCACCCGTGATGCCAGGAGAAGCCGTGCTAGAGGCAGGGGACTGGGAGGGCCCAGCGGAGCCAGCCGCACCAGGGACCTTCTCAGATCCATATCTGTTGGATTGTTGAGAAGCTGTGGAGCCAGTGTTAGTCGGCTCCAAAGCACCAGCTGAACGGTTTACATCTTGAGGAATAGTCTGTTGCTGGTAAGGGTTGTAGTAGTTTGCATAGGAGTTGCGCTGAAGGTCAGCGCCACCATATGGGTAGTCATTGGGCATGGTAAATCCATTGTTGAAACCAGGGTGAGTGGGGTGGGATCCGGGGTAGGCATACTGGTTTTGGCTGAATTGATCATAAGGCTTCTGTTGCTGTGGCTGCTGAGATTGAGGTTGCTGGGGAGGCTGCTGAGAAGGTTGTTGCGTTTGCTGGGGCTGTTGAGCTTGTTGTGGCTGCTGGGGTTGTTGAGGAGTTTGCTGAGTTTGTTGAGAGTACTGACCAGAGCTCTGACGCTGGTTGTATCTGTTGTAAGAGTTATAGCCAGTTTGTTGCTGAGAAGACTGGTAAATAGACTGAGCGTCTTGCTGGGGCTGCTGAGACTGGACAGGAGTCTCCTCGACTGTCTGGGTTTCTTCAGTTGCTTCGTCCTCAGCCAAATTCAAAGAGCCAAACTGGACGCCAAGATGGCTGCGACCAGCACCAATCGTGCTGGGCAGAACAACAGGAACTTCCTGGCTGGCTTGTCTACTGTAAGCAGCGGGAGATGTGGGAATCTCGGTTTTAGTAAGGTCCGTAGGAGCTGTAACAGGACTGTATACCTTGTTCAGTCCAGGGGGTTTGGAGGGAGCAGATTCAACAGCAGGTGCAGCTTCCTCGGTAATGGTGTTAGGGGCTTTAACAATAGGTTCAGAAGCTGCCTCAGTTTCAGCAACAGGTGAGGCTGTTTCGGCGGAAGGAGTGGAGATTTGAGCAGCAGGCGCTACGGGAGGAAGTAAAGAAGGTACTGGGACAGCAGGAGGCGGGATGTTTTTTGGCTGAACAGCGGGCTTAGGTGTAGCAATAGCCGCCCATGATAGTTTTTGTTTGGGAGGGGTAGCAGCAGGGGGGGCGGGAGCAGGCGACGAAGTCAATGGTTCAGCAGCGGCAGCGGGAGCAGTAGGGGCCACCGAAGTTGTGGATTCAGTAGTGGGGATTTTCACGGTTATCGAAGGGTTTATAGGTTCATCATACGTTTCGTTAGGGTGGTGGACTAAAGGCTCGAACGATTCGCCAATTGGAGGCGACGGCTCCGCACTCGAAGGAAGTGCAGGGTTTGGTACAGGTTTGGCTTTGTTCCCTAACAGTTCAGCCCATGATCGCGGGCCTGACGACGTAGATGCAGAGGGAGCAGACAACGAAGATGAAATCGCATCGCTGGATTGTACAGATGTGGGTGTAGGTGTAGGCTGCGTTGCAATTGGTGCAGTGCTTCCATTTGAAGGGCCTGATTTCTTGGGGGGTCTCGCAACGCGAGGAGCATTTGTGGAGGCACGTTCAGGTCTGGGGCCTCCGCGAGGCTGATGCTTTGATGGATGAGTTGGAACTCGCTGTTGCTGTGGTCTGAAATCGGTATCGTGTTCTAGTTTCTTGCTTTTTTCTTTGATCTTCTTCTTGACCTCTCCCCATTGGGTAGCATGACCTAAATTTGGGGTTAATATTGATAAACAAATCAAAAGTAAATCTGGAGGGAACGTGAAATTCCAGCAGAATTCGAATGCATAACGCCAATGAGATGCCTTCCTAATATCAATCCATCAAATGGTGACATTTGTTTATCGTGTAAGGCAATAGTCGCGTCCAAAAAAATCCCTAACTATAACCAAACTAACTGACTCCCTTGATGTAGACGATTGGATGGTGAAAAAGAGTAAAAAATAGCCATCACCACCAAAATCGACAAAGAAAACCAGGGCAACAAAAAACAAAAAAAGATGGAAAATATTTACCTTCAGTAATTCTAACAACAGCTTCTTCCAGATTGCCTTCTGTATCAGAGAGGACAGTTAATAAGTCCTCATCTTTCCAGTCGGGAAATAACTCTCCTAGAGTTGATAAAGACGAGGAGTACTTGGACTTTAAGCGTCGTGATTCTTCATCAAGAGATTGAGACTGGGACGGCGGAGAACGTCTAGATCTGGAAGCTTGAGCAGGCAAAGATGAGGTGCCGGGTTTCGGCTTTGGTGGTTTATGTGAGTCTGTTGTGGATGACATTGTTCGTGGATTTGAAGGCTTGAGATGGATCTCAGAAGGAGAAGAAAAAAAATCGAGTAAATGATCACACGCTCAACTCGCCAGGTTATTTCATTACATAGGGACACGATATTTCCATGAGTAATTCTGGGACTATTGTTGGTTGCTCTAGAAACGGGAATTCCGCATGTGGAAGTACGTGTTTGATCACGTGAAATGTACTCTTAAACTATGGTCCATTTTCAGCAACGCTGGTAATATGGTACCTATATAGCTATCAATGAGTGGAAGCTATTTCGTAACTGTCGCTCTGTCCCATGGTATCAAAAGGTCCCTGAACCTATGCGTACTCCATGCCTACTCAGAATTTTCAGGTAGCATGGGCGCCACATATCACAAGGTAAAATCGTGTAGGAATACTTGCTAGAGACTCACATTTGAGATTTTGCCACTTTTCAACCTCTTTTGTGAGTACTCCACGAATGCAAGTAGTGTGCAAAGTCTACCCACTTGTATTGAATGTTCACGTTGTGCATTTCGCTATGCGCAGAACGGCTGGCTAGGTTACCCATGGAATAAAGTTGCACAAATCTTTTCTGGTGAGCTAGAATTACAAGACCGTATACATAGCTTGAAAATGATTTATCCAAAGCGCACCCAATTTTTTTCTATTGATTCATTTTCTCTATCATACAATTCAATTCATTACTTAGGGTTGTTCCAGTCGTCAGTTCCGCCCTACACTAAACAGGCAATTGAAAGTCTTCGCCTTTCACAATGACCTGCTTATAATACACATAGAAAAAGTCTGAATAGACAAGTGTCTGGATAATACCAGTAATAACTGACACGACGCTATACCAACCATCAGAGTAATAGCGGTAGATCCAGTTAAGCACGTAAAATGCACGATACACACCCAGTGCTAGAATGTAATGTACAGTGAGACTTTCTACTTGACCAGTACGCTGAAGCATAAACAATTGGGGTAGAATAGCCCCACTCTCAAGCCACAGTGAGAATGTCCAAAGAATAACGGAAGGCGAGTATTGAAATTCAGAAGGGAACAATATGGCAAGCACCAATGAGCCTCCTATCAAGTATTCTATTTTGAACGTGTCAAGACTGGGGCTGGAGTTCGCTCGCTGCCTTTCACGCATCAGGTAAGCTGTGTAAAAAGAAGCCGAAATGAAAAGTATCTTCATGACAAAATTGTATACGGAGTGAAATTTGTAGAACAGATCAAGATATCTGGTGATGAAGACAAGACAATATAAAGTCTGCGTTTTGAGCGACAGGCCAGCTATAGAGTTGCTAGTCCTGACCTGTTGGAGCAGAAGAAAAATAGAAACGACATGAGATGAGTCGGCAATAAGTCTGAAGATGTTCATTGTGAAATTTAAAGCCTACTACAGAGGATCTTTTGGGGAAGAACAGACCAGATCAAGGTTTTTGAAACGAGTAGTAGAGAAGGCTGAAATTGCTTAGGTCATGAGCTGTAACTGTAGCTGCCCAGTGTCCAGCAACCATGCAGTCCACTTGAAAACGACACGTGTTGAGGTTTGTATATTACAAATGATTATATATGTTATAATCACGTGAAATCATTTATATGCGTGCCATACTTGTGCCTTCAACTAGTATCCGAATTCGCGAATTCTGTCGAAAAAAAGGATGCGCAGAGAGCAACGTTGGCAAATCCGTGAGATCCGAAACATTGACAGGAGCATGTTAGCGGAACTACCGCATCTCAGCTCACTCCGTGCAATTTGAATGTACAAACAACAAATTTGCATTCCGTCATCTCGGTTTCTCATGAGTTAAGAAGCTTTAGTCAAGTAATTGTAAGGTGCGGTGCGCTGGTGCACGATGTTTTGGATTTGAACTTTGGCCGACATCTTTTAGCCGGTGTCCTACTGCCTGCCACTAACGAAGCCAAAACGGCATTTCTTCTGGCATGTTCTGCCATTTTCGTGGCCACCCCTCATCGCCAAAACCCGATGTCGACTACCGGTTCCGCCGAAACATACAGCCGGGACATGACGACCCGGCCGTTTAAATGTTAGTCATTGATTACCATCACCGTAACTGTAAAACGGCATATGGCCAATTGCCAGTGGTTCACGTTGTCTTGGGCTTAGTGTCCTAGGTTGTGTACGCGGAGAAATTCCCAAAAACAAAAGGCTCAAATTGGAACGGCCTGGCCTCTTCAACAAACAACAGAATTCAAAAACATTTATAAGCGGTCATTTTCCGCCTTTTTCCATTTACTTATTTTACTCTTTCTTCCTTCTCTTCTCTATCTCAATCATCTCATCGTATCATCAATCACAATGTCTACTTCTTCTCTAGAACAACTCAAGGCTACTGGAACCGTCGTCGTCACTGACACTGGTGAATTTGAATGTAAGTTAAAAAACCTAAGTCTGCTTTTCTTGCTGCAACACGTTGCTGCCATCAATTGAGCAACATATCGCAATTCTACCCTATTTGGCTCCATTCAACCCAGCTCAATTCAATCTCTTTCAATTCAATTCAACAGATTTTCTCTAGACGCACCGGAGCTTTCCAAGCTTTTGATTCTGGGGGCGTTGCTGCTGGAAATAATATTACCCCGCCGAACCCAACCCGTTAAACCCTTCCCCTTGCCATACTAACATTATTCTCTCTAGCCATTGCCAAATACAAGCCCCAAGATGCTACTACCAACCCTTCCTTGATTCTGGCTGCTTCCAAGAAAGCTGAGTACGCCGCTCTTATTGACAACGCAGTTGCTGCTGCTAAGAGCTCTTCAGGCTCTGTTTCCGAGAAAGCCGAAGCCGCTCTTGATCTTCTTCTGGTTGAATTTGGCACCCAGATCCTCAAGATCGTTCCTGGACGTGTCTCTACCGAAGTTGATGCCCGTATTTCTTTCAACAAAGAGGCTACTATTAAGAAGGCTCTTGAGATCATTGCCCTTTACAAAGCTAAGGGAATTCCTAAGGAGAGAGTTTTGATCAAGATTGCTTCCACTTGGGAGGGTATTCAAGCTGCTCGTGAGCTCGAAGCTAAGCACGGAATCCACGTCAACCTCACTCTTCTTTTCTCTTTCGTCCAGGCAGTTGCTGCTGCCGAGGCCAAGGCCACCCTTATTTCTCCATTTGTCGGACGTATTCTTGACTGGTACAAGGCTTCCACCGGCAAGACCTTTGAGTCTTCTGAAGACCCTGGTGTCCACTCTGTGCAAAGAATTTACAACTACTACAAGAAGTTCGGCTACAAGACCATCGTTATGGGAGCTTCATTTAGAAACACAGGCGAGATCAAGGAGCTCGCAGGTGTTGATTTCTTGACCATTTCTCCTGGTCTCCTGGAAGAGCTCTACAACTCTACTGACGCCGTTCCTCAGAAGCTGGACGCTTCTCAGGCTCAGACTCTTGACATTGAGAAGAAATCTTACGTTGACGACGAGCCTGCTTTCAGATTTGAATTCAACGAGGACCAAATGTCTACTGAGAAGCTTTCTGAGGGCATCCGCAAGTTTTCTGCTGATACCATCACCCTTCTCAAGGTCTTGGAGGAGAAGATTGCTGCTTAAGATGTATATGAAGTAATGTTATTGAAACTAGGTTTCGTGTCCAAAATTATGGATTTTCAATGATTAAATGCCCACTGCTCAATTTTTTTAATAAAGGCGTAGTTATAGTATGCTCATGCCATAGATGTTTAGAAATACCTGCTGTTTTGAAAATCGACGGGATGAGCCAGATCTAAAAGCCACGGTAGGAGATTTTCCCAAATAGCAATTATCGGGTGTGGGTGGGGGATGCGGGGTCGTTAAGCTCCCTCCATCTGTTGGGGTTAGGAAGGCTAGAAGGAAAGCAGTAATTGGGCAAAATCTGTTCATGCTAAGAATAATAAAACGAAAGACATTCGTTATTTTAAACAATTTCTATGTTTATGGCTCTAGCCTATGGTAGCTGATATAGCCTTACTAGCAGACTTGATGAGCAGTGAACGTTGAAGAGTCACTTTGTGGGTCACCTTGTGGACTCCACAGGCCCGTAGACTCTACGATCGAAAAGGACAACGAGAAATTCCGAGATCTGCTGCGATAGGTTGAAGCTTTGGGCGGGAAACATTGAATGAGCACCAAAAGACCAAGTTTGTTCGATCCTCAGGCTCTCTATCGAACAAAACTGATCTCTATGCACATCAAGATCAGGAGCGAGCCACTTGGAAAAAAATTTCATGTTTTTTATGGAGTAATTACAAAACTATGATTTAGACATGCTATGAACAATTAGAATTATTTTCAGACCAATCCAACAACGACCATAAACTTGAGCCCACTGTTGTCAGTTCGTTCTCTATCGCTATTGCTATTACTGCTGCGATTGCTGTTACTTGGAGATACACCACCATGGCCGCCACTACTTGCCTCATTACTACGCTTTCGTCGCCCTTTTTTCTCCTCCGCATTGGCGCACAGTGAGGCTGACTTCCACCCCCATGATTGTGCAAAATTAAACATATCCGGGGACGACGAAAAACAAGTCACTGCTTGGCCCGGGCGCCTGGAAGGAGTGTATATCTCAAAATACGCTTGAATCCGGTTTCTCCCGTCCAAATAGTCTGGGCCTTCAGCAGAGTTGTCGTCATCACTGTCTTCTTCGAGATTTAAACTTACATCAGCACTTCGCCTGTGTTGCCGGACGCGCTGACTGCTGCAACGACTTTTTCCGGCATGAGATGAGGATGTAGTGCCTACAACCACAGGCGTAGGGGCCCGTGCGAATAAAGCCGTAATGTGATCGAGTGAACCATCACTGCCCTCTTCTCCATACGACTCGGGGAAAATTGGTACGATTTGTCCACTATGAAGAGGCGGTGAGTTTGATCTCGTTTTTGCACTCTGCCTTGTATCGGAAGCTGGAAGTGCTGGTAAAGGTGGAGGTGGCACAGGGCGGAGGGGTTCTAGGACCCTCTGGCCAAGTGGATTCCCATTGATGTTCATTCCGTTCGCATTTAAAGGGTCTGCTCGTAATGGAACTTGAGGGTTGGCATAAGCATCTCTTTGCAAATCCCATTCAAAGACTTCACCAACTTCGATATCGTCCGGTGGAAGGCCAAAGAACCACGACTGGGGCCGTCTTGGTAATGACATATTTGCTGCTGCTGCCATATAAGGGGCGACAGGATCGCTATCTTCGAGATCAAACAGCGAAAGCCGTTGATCTAACCTGATACCTCCTACCTGTTTATTTGTTGACACTTTCGTTCGATGTAGGTACACTCCGAGCTGGAATCCCTGCCGGTGAACCACTTTTTGAATGTATATGTTCCAGTAGGAGCCAGCGTACCAGTATGTGCGAGAGTATACTCTTTTGTCAACTCGGAGGTTTTTGACGTCATCAAACTTCACGGCAAATCGAAATGGGGGAAACTTGGTTATCTTGTGCGGAAATCTTATGGTCTTCCTTTTTGAAGATTTCGTTTTGCTTAGAGTTGTGTCAGAGTTGTCTCCCTCAGATGGTACCACATAAGATGGAAACATTTCTTCGCTTTCGTCCGAGGACTCAAAGCTCTCGGTGCTTTCGTCGCTCTCTTGACCAGATTTTTGACTTGAGATGCTTTGGTCCTCTGAGCCTGTGGGACTTTGGCTAACTATTGGTGGATAGAACCTTGGCTTTTGGCTTTTATTGTTTGGAGACGGAACTGAAAAAGATTGTGATAGGCCTAACTCATCCATGTGGGCTGGGGCATGTGAGATCTTGTTGCACAGTAACGTCTGTAGCCACAGCCCATTCTGAAGAGCAGTAGGATTTATTAAAGGTCTGCATCGATGATCACGCAGCTGCTCCAAAGCTGCGAGCTGATTATATGTAAGGTGGCAGTAGTGAATTCGGTAGTCCAATGCTTCGCGAAAAGGGAGGAGATCTTCTGCTTGCGATTTGCTTAGCTTGTCTTTTCTTGTCTTGTTGGAATTTACCAGCAGGGAGTTCAGCTTGTGGCAATATAACAAGATTAGAAACTGAACACGATCCCACTCAGAAGGAACGAAAAATTCGTCTGCCGAAATGATGTCTGCCGCTGTTGCACTTGGAATTTCTGTCCATACTTCATAAGACAGGGAATATCCTTCAGTCAACAGAAATGCCTTACATGCCTCAACTATGGCAATGCCAGCCTCACCATACTCATACTTGCAAGAAGTCAAAAGATATGACGCAATGTTTTCACATTCAATAGAAGAAACAATTTCGTTGATGCAGTCGTCAACTATGTCAGGCAAGTCCAAGAAATTTGCTACTGCAAGCATGCCATTAAGGTTAGCCTTTTCTTTAATAACATCCTCATGTCCGTACAGACGTCCGAGCACAAGCTCAACGGCTTGGCGGCTCATGTTTTCATCCTGACTAAAGTCTACATTGAATTTTGGTAGCTCGTTACTTTCTTGCTCAGGATCGTTGGCCCATACGTCGTCAACAAGGGATGCGAAATAAGGTGAGCGGCTCAAGATTATTTTGTGCAAATGGTATTCGTGGCCAAAGCACACTATTATGACGTCAGAGCAAATTCCCTCTAATAAGCCTCGCTGGTATAGGTGCTCACCAAGTGATAGAATTTGGAAGGTGTCGGTTTCTCTTGTATGCTGGACGGAATTTTTTGATGGCGATTTTGTGAGGTCAGTGTCCTGAAGGCTTTGTTGGGAGTATGCTGGTTGGTATTGTGATATATGCCGATGACCTGCTGGAGAAGTGATTATCTGGGCCAGATCTTTGGCAGGCAGAGAGATGCTTGATGCGTTGCTTTCTCCTGTTTCGCTCGAGCTGCTAGGCAAAGTGTGCGAGCTAATTGGGGAGGGTAGGCTGTCATTGTATGTTGAAGATCCACTGAAGCAATCTGATGAACTTGAGGATGAAGCTTTAAGGCTATCATTCATGGTTGAGTCTTGATAAGATGGAGGATTGTTGCTGCCAATGATTCCAAGAGATTTGTCGGGTTTCCACTTCATAGCACATGAAATACTGTAGCACCAATATTATTCTGAATTTTGAGCAAACAGAGCCATGTAGGTGGAGATCTCATACATATATGTTCTACGAGTATAGAGTATAGTTTGGGCGAGAAATTATGAGAGTAGCCATGGTTTGATTGGGTATGAGGTTTAAAGTAGAGGAGGTATAGAGTGACGAAAGAGACTCAATATCAAGACGAAAAGAGCAAGTTGAAGTCTACTGAGACCGCCGTTCAAGGAAAATGCGAGAGGACAAATAAATAAACAAAACTCAATAAAGGTGTATTTCGGACAACGTTTTGGATCAAGCATGGTAATCAAAGCTAAAATCTGGGCACAATATGCAAAGTACATATCCTTCCTGGAAGAAGATGTTTTTTCTTTACTTACGTTACTAGCAGTAAGGTATGAGCTCATAGGTCTCAGTACTTTACATAACAGCTAAAGACATATGGTCTATAGGGACTTGAGAAGCTTCGGTCGGATCCCTAACCAAGCTCTGAACAAGGCAACCGTTCGATTGCAAAATACTTATTTATATTTCAATCAAGTTTAAACAAACACATATCAAGCCCAATTGACACGGAATATACCGTCCGCTTCATTAACAAAGCAGTGACTTTTATGGGCGCTATAGCGTAAAATATGTTCCTGGTAGCGTGTGCTGAATTAGAATACTACCCATATTATTATCTACACAGCAAAAATCCACTGGAAGGCCTGCTACCGTCAGAAAGTTTCCAGTCTGATCCGAATGCTTTAGTACTGTTCTTATACTTCGCCATCGACTTGTTCAATACAGGCATGATCACCACGGTTATAAAAAGATACACGTTGAGTGGAATAGGAAGGTGCCTAATTGACACGTGACTCATAACGCGTTCCCACCCACTTCGCGTATTATACTCCGTAGCCATCACCGCGAAGATTCAGAGTGGCAGTGTCTGCGTATTCCTTGCGAGTTTCTATGCCTCTCTTCCTCCTTGATGGCAATAACCGAAGATTTTCATTTGAAACAAGCTGCTCCGCCAGCGGCAATAGCTATACCGTCAGCGATATACAAGTACAATGTGATGTGGACCAAAGACGTCAAGAAAAAGCACAAGACCTACAATGACGGAACTCTGAACTTTCACACGCTCACCAAGTTGGCTATCCTCTACAACGATAGGATGCATCAGGTTGCAAAGGAGTTTTTAACTACAAAGTCTTTTCTCATAATTGGAGATGAGGTCAACTTTGAGGGTTTTCTTATTCAAATCGATGGCCAGCTAGAAACTACATACCAAGACCTGACGCCATTATATGACCGACCACGTCTAAATAACTTAGCATCTTTGAAATCGAGGAAAGCGGGCCTGCACTTCAATACTCATCATTTTCCACTAAAACCTTTCACAAATACTGGAGCCGGCACTAGTGCCACCGCGTCTGCCCTCGGGCGAGCTGGCAATGACCTACCTCTTGATCTTGGTCAGTCTCCTTTAGGCTATAAGCGTTCACCCTTGCTAGCTTCTGGTCCATCCCTTGGGCCTAAAAAAATAAGGCATAAAGTTTTCAATTCACCAGTCTCGATTCGAAACCCCACGCAATGGCCTTCCCGTTCTCCGGCAATGGTGGCCCGTACTAGAATGCAATCACCCACTATGACAACAATACCCTCTACTATTCTTGCTTCTCTACGTCAGGTCTCAACATCGCCGCCGCCTCTATTACCCGATCAGGCTTATGAAACTACCAACGACGGGTCCCTTGAGCGAGTAGTAATTGAGGAGAACCTATCACAAGATTCTTCTGTTCATTCAGTGCCACTTGCCAAAACCAATGGGCTAGACGCCGACTTGGGAATACCTGAAGATTTTGAGTTTTTATCTGATGAAGATAAGCCTGTCGAAAATAACCAAGCTACAGGACCACCACAAGTGATATCGCTATCGCTAGAATCGTCAGATTTGGACCCTATTGCACTTCTAGATGAAGAAATTGGTGACGACAGCGATCTGGAAATCCTTGAACAAGGTCCTAGTGAGCTTTCTTTACAAAAGTCCTCGACTAATCTTGCGGTACAAGCCAACAAATCCTCTACACCAGTCATTGATCAAAATAAGCATACCTGGGAGGAAAACAACAGCAATCGAGACATCATTCTACCGAAAATTGAGGGTTCTACTGAACACCATTTGAAAAATCAGTCTCTGATCGAAAGTCCTGCCACCCCTATGGCTATGGCTCCTCCGCCTTTTTCCTTTAAGCCTCTGAAACCTCGGTCTCAACTGCTCTGTCTGGCCAAGAATGAACGTACTTCTAAGGATCCGAGTCCAATTCCAAATCTGGCTTCAAATTCAAATTCAAGCCTCACTTTAGGCAGCAAAATGGACGGCGATAAATCTTCTAACAAGACTTCGAAATTTTTTTTGAAAGAGTCTATAATAAAGTCTCCAAAAGCACATCCAGAAATTCTTCAAAAACCGTGTGATAACTTGGAAATCTCAAGCTTGTTAGCCAAGAGTACACCAGATGAAAATGCCAACCAAACTGACACCGAAATATACGAAGCTCAAGAAAACCTCCACAACACGCATACCACTCACCCTAAACTATATTTGAAGCAAGAGCCATTTGTTTCTGGCGAGAAAAATGAGCAGAACGGCGAGACAGCTGTAGCGTTAGCTAAATCTGTCATTAAGAACAGCGAACTGCAGCAAGAAGAAGCCGAAGAGCAAACAAATCAAGACATTAGTGAGATTTTAGAGGTTGAACTAACTCAGGCCATGAATGAGATCAATTTTTCACAGATAATGAGCTCTCAACGTTATGAAAACATGCTCAACGCCGATGGAGAAGCCGACGAAATTGAAGATGAAACCAACGAGGGGCTTGAGATTGTATCTAAAGATAAAGCTGAAGAAAAATCTATACCAAACGTTACGAATGAAGCCCTCGAAGCTAGTAAGACCAATTTCAGCAACGAACCCATTTCTGAAGTTACTACCACAGGAAAATTACCTGTGCCAGAGCCTTCAACCTCCACATCCCCCCAACGTTACCCCCAACACCAACCCAAACAACTTGGAGCCCCAAAACCCGCTCCTCTTTTGACAAAGCGAAAGTATTTGAGAAATATGGATATGGCGCCGTCGAAACATCCGCAATATACCCCACCTGTGTTTATCAATCCAGCCACTGTTGGTAGTAGTACTTCTGGATTTGCCAAGCACAACAATAGCAACAGCAACGGTAATATGCTGAGTATTGCTAATTCATCATCACCCACATTTAGTATACAAAATCAAGGTCCTTGGACGGAAGAGACCTTGGATCTATTTACATGGCGTCCCAAGAGTTTAAAGCCTGTCTAATTTATATGTTATTTATCTTTCATCATCACATAATTATTTACTTAATTTTTTTTTCTATTATATTTTACGTGATATACTTTTGGCTTTTATGTATATACAAATATTGTTATACACTAAAAACCAAATTGGAGAAGGAAGAAAAAAAAAAATCAAAACCGAAAAAAAGACGAAATTGTAATGAAAAGAGATTTGTTATCTATATATATAAAAAGGAAAAAATAAAGAACTGAAAGAACTGAAAGAACTAAAGGACTCAAAAACAAAAAAAAACAAAAAAAAACAAAAAAAACTGAAAACTGAAAATTGAAAAATCGAATTAAGACAGAAATAAAGGGAAAAGAAGTGCAAGGAAAAAAAAAGAAAAAAATTAACAAAACGTGAAAAGCTGTGTGGCGACACAAAAGCCGGAGAGAGCCAGAGAGCCAGAGAGCCAGAGAGAGAGAGAGAGAGAGAGAGAGATAGAAAGAGACAACTTTTGCATTTTTATGAATTCATAAAAAAGCACAAATTTTTCAAAATGCACAAAACTATAGCGAGGAAGAATTGGCTTGTTTTTATAGAAAGTACCGTTCGGCTCTAGTGATTCATGAACCGATCTCGCGAAGGAGTGCGAGGATAGCCATCGCTAGCCCGCGAGTATATGCTCTCTGTATCACCAGGCGCCATACTAGAGCGACCACCGTTACCACCGCCTGCTTTGAGGTATGTCGGGTTGTTGTATCTCAAAGACGATGAAAAATTCGGGTTACTACTGATTCGAGAAGTGCGGCCGCGATTCATTTCAGGCGCAATTCCTTGACGAAATGTTGACAAGCGGCCTCCTAAAGATCTAGCAGGGGATGCCGCCCCTTTTGCTCTTTCTTTTTGGATGCGCGCATCTTCCATGTAGTCGTCGATTATGCTGTCACCGTCGTCGTCTGGGATCCCCTCGGACCGCCTAAGCAGGTGAAGCAGTGCGCCGTGCCAGATGTTGTGGCGCTTGCGGGTGGGGCACGTTAGCTTGAGCGTCTTTTTTTCGCTTGTGTGGATGATCAATGACTTGTGGAAAAGGCCTGGAGGCAGAGGATTTGTATCGTCTTCCGCTGAAACGCCAACAATAGCAACTGATTTGGCTTTGCCATTATTACGGGTTTCAATTGCTGGATTGTCATGACTCCAGTAAAGAGTCAAAGTGTATGGGTGAATCCAAAAGTACCGTTCATGCCGATTTTCTGAAATACCACTCAGTCCACGTCTTCGCGTGTACTTGAACAGATACTCCCCAATAACAACCTGTGTAATGAGAGATATCATATGTCTATCTTGGATAGTAGCGTTAGTGCCAATGGTAAAAGTGCTCATGTTCATTGCACTTGGCGCACCTGGGCTTGCAAGACGCACACTGCTTTCATTTCGAGTATATTGCTGACGATCGCCAAATGAATCATTGGACGGGCGAGCAACAGGCGCTTTAAATGTTGGAGGTTCCATCAATTGCCTTGAGCTGCTTCGAGTGTTTGCGTAATCAAAAGTTTGATCGCCCTCGTCTTCAGTAGGATCATAATAATTCGATCTCATGGATCTCAAGCTATGTCCGTCCATATCACGCGAGGCAGACCCAGAATTCCATTCGTCACTATGATCAAACCCGGGTGAGGTTTTAACTGACTTAATGGTCATTGGCTGGCGGGAGAAGGCAGCTGATCCAGCTGAGTCTGTGAGACCTCCAGCAGTGGCATTTGCGAGTGGTCTTGGCTGTTTTTTCAAATGCTCATATTCTGCCGCAGCAATGGCAACCAATCCAACTTCCTCGGCGTCTTTCTGAACTTGCTCGCGAGTAACGGGTTCTTCAGGCTTTGGTGCAGACATTTGGTCATAAAGCGATATTGGAACAGAAATAAATCCGCGCATGTCTTGGGGCTCATCAGGAAACCGGCGCAATGTATCCTCTCGCGCGCGTCGCAATTTCAAAAATTCTTCGTAGTCTGAAATGGACACAATGTTAAAACCAAGACGTTCAGCGTCTGATTTGAGGTTGCGTTCATTCACTACACGAGCAGGAACTTTTTGTAATGCAGCATAATCAGCAGGAGTCAATACGTACAAGCCCAAAGAGCTGGCTCGTGACTGCAACTCTTCGGCTGTCAAAGGTTGAGGCACCGGCGGAGTAGAAGCAGCTTCACGCAACAGAGTATGTTCATTGTGTGAAATCAGAACTAGCCCGCGTCTACTTGCCTCCTCACTGATTTCTCCTGAAGTAAGATCTTGAATCTTGCTTTTGATATCGATTGTAGGAACCGGTATTGGGAGAATGGGAGTGGACGCCTTACGTTGGAGCTTTAAATGGTCTGAACTTGATATCAGTATTAAACCTTCTGCCTCCGCAAAAGCACGGAGGTCATCCAAAGTGGCACTTTTCGGCTTAGATGCTTTTGCAGCGGCCCGCGAGAGAGATTCAAACTCTGAATGCGGTAAAACGGTCAGTCCAAGAAGAACTGCGGATGCCGTGACAGACTCGTGCGTGGGAGTGGATTTGGCTTGCAGTCGGTTCAAATCCTCTTGTATTTGAGCTGCCTCTGCTTTGCTTTTTTCAGATTGTAGGGTCAATTCAGTAGATACCTGTCTCGCAGACTCCAAAGCGTTGTCGTTAGCTTGCTGAATTCGCTCAAGCTCTTCCACGTATCTTGTCTTTTCATTTAGTGCTGCAATTGCTTCTGCAAGACTTTGCTCTGCGCTTTGGAGCTCTAAGACAAGCTGCTTATTTTCTTCCAAACTCTCTGAAACTTTGGCTGTGGCCAGTTCGAGATCTTTAGATTTGATCAAGAGGGTTTCTTCAAGTTTCCTCTTAGCAGCATTAACCTCATCAAGCTTTTCTGCAGCATGAGCGCTCACTGCCAGAACACTATCAGCAGTGGCTTCACGTTCAATTGCGAAGGCTTCCTGTTCAACTTCGAGCGCACTTTTAGGAGACTCTAACTGAGTTTCTGCAGAAGCATTAGTAGAAGAAAGGTCAGGTATTGGAGTAGCAGAGCGAGAAAGTAGCCCAGGAGTCGCAGAACGAGATATAGGAATTGGAGCGACAAGAAGCTTGGCGTCTTGATCCACTTCCCTAGCACGACATTTGACTCTCTCTTCTGGTCCATTAAGAAGTTTTTCATATTCGTCCTTAGGGATTGCAGTCCAATCAGACGGATCCGCAATAAAAACACTGTTTAAGCTTTTTAAGGAGTTAGCCGCAGGTGCAACACAAACGAGTCCAAGCTTTTTAGCCTGCATGATAATATCCTCCTTAGTAGGTGTCTCAGCAATGCGGCGGAGAGAAGCTAAATACTCTGCAGGAACCGATTCAAGACCAGGCCTTTCTTCCGGGGAAAGCGCAGGAGAATCAAATAATCTGGGAGTCTCCAGTCCTGCCGAACTAACATTGAAAGGACTGTCTGAACGTTGTCTTTCATCCGCGCTTCCCTCCAGGGAAGTTACGGAAGGGTTTCTAGCGTCAATAATGTGACCACGCTTGAGCAGTGTCTTGTACTCCTCAGCCGTGATGGCAACAAGCCCAAATTCTTTAGCAGTTTGAAGGACATCTCTCTTAGTAGGCTTATATTCTTTTTGGTTGTCAACCAAGCGTTTGTATTCCTCAGAAGAAACAGGAATGTATCCTAGAGATCTCATAGACTCAATCACTTTCTCTCCATGATTAGATGAAGACTCAGTGTAGGCCGACTTTCTAATGATGCCTTCAAAATGCTCTTTGCGAGCAAGAACAGAGCCAAGCTGCTTGCTCTTACCTGTAGGTTCACCTTCATTGGAAATAAGTTTGTCCAGCTTGGCAGACTTATCCGTCAAGGCAGCAAACTGGTCTCTGGGAACAACAACTAAACTTAACTTTTTCGCAAAATGTTCAACCTCTGACTTTGAAGGCTGGTTCAGTCTTTTGGTGAGTTCCTCCAACTCCTGAGTAGAAATTCCAGCAATACCAAGACGTTTACAATGAGCAACAACGTCTTCTCTGTTGGGATCCAAAGCACTTTTCTCTAGAGTTTCATACTCGTCAGTAGGAATAGTAACAAGGCCTACAGACTTTCCAAGGGTAGAAATTTCCAAGCTAGTAGGTGAAGAAAGTTTCCGCTTTAGCTCGGCCAGTTCACTGCTCTCGATAAGCGCCAAGTTCTGGCGTGCAGATGCTTCATCGAGCTCAGACCGTGTAGGCTCCTTAACTCGGCGTTCCATGAGTGCGAAGTCGGGAGATGGAATAATGGTCAAGCCAAGTCTACTACCAATTCGCTGCAAGTCTTCTTTCGTCGGCTGATCAGCGCGTTTGTGAAGTGCCTGAAGGCCTTCCACGGAGATGACAGCATAGCCCATGTGAGCAGCAAAGGTATCAAGCTCTTCTTTGTTTGGGCTACTAGCAACTCGTTCAAGCTCCTTGAGGTGTGCCTCAGAAACTACACTGAGCCCTCTTGATGCTGAAAGAGATTCCAGTTCTTCCCTTGTAGGTTCACGCAAGTTACGGTTGAGGATCGTAAGGTCAGTGTTGGGGATGAGCGTCGCATTTAAACTTGAAACATGTTTTTGGATTGTGTGAAAGTCGGGATTACGGAGTAACGCCAATTCTTCAGATGGCACCACTGAGAGCCCAATGCTGATAGCATGGCTTTCAATATCACTGGCAGAAGGCTTGGTTGCGCGTGAATGAAGGGCTTCGTAATCCGCAATCTTGAGCACAACAGATTCGTGAGTAGGTGCGTGCTTTTTCCAGTCTTCAAAAGTTGGCTCAGTAACCTTTTTCTCTAGAAAAGCTAGGGAAGCAGCACTTGTAACAGCCAGACCCAGTTTTGCAGCGTGGGAGGTAATGTCGCTTTCACTAGGATCAAGGGCTTTCTGACGAAGTTGGCTGAGCTCATCGTTTGCGATTATAGAACATTTGAATTTTGCAGCATGCTCATTTAGAATCTCGCGGGTAGGGTGAATAGCCTTGCTCTGAAGCTCTTCAAATTCGTTCGAAGCAACAATCACAAGACCATGCTTGGATCCACATTCCTCCAAGAACTTTGTTGAAGGGTTAGCCACTGTCTCTTGCAACTTTTTGAGCTCGTCAGATTCAATCACTGCCAAATCTTGTTTAGCAGCTATTGCAGCCAACTCCTCGGTAGATGGTTCAGCTATACGTCGATTCAAAGATTCTAGTTGTTCGGCGGGGAGGATAGACATGCTGAGGCGGGAAGCAAACTTCTTTACATCTCCGATCTCAGGATTTGTTGCCTTTTCCCGAAGCCCAGCAAGTTCTTCGACAGAAACCACAGCTGCGCCAAGTTTACCGGCAGAAATTTCTAGTTCTTTCAACGAAGGCGATTCTGCTTTTTGCTTTAGAGAAGCTAGATCCTTTACAGACAGAGCGCTAAATCCAAGCTTCGAAGCTGTTGTATGTAGGTCTCGCTCAGTTGGTTCTTCAGCTCTCTGTTTGAGCGCGGCGAGCTTAGCAGAATCAACGAGAGTTGCATCAATAGAATCTGCCATAACGTCTAGTTCTTGCTTTGTTGGGTTGTGTGCCATACGTCTAATGTCGTTCAACTCATCACTTGGTATCAATGAAAGGTTCATGGAGGCAGCATGCTTTGAAAGAACATCTTTGGTAGGAGAAAGTAGTTGCTCATACTTGGCCTCGTTAAGAGTCACCATACCGTGAGCACTGAGCTTGGTCTGCAAAACAGAGATAGAGGGATCAACAAGATCTTTGTAGTCAGACTGTGGTACAGCAACAAGACCAAACCCGCGTGCTTTATCCTCAACCTCACTTTTGGAGGGACTATATGGCTTCACGAGGTTTTCATAGTCAGCTTGCTCAATGGTTACAAGACCGTAACGCTTAGCCAAGGCAGGGAGATCTGTAGCTGTGGGAGGTGCAGGGTTTTTCAAAGCTTTGAGTTCAGCATTTGGAATGGTGGAATAACCGTGCTTACCAGCATGAGATATGATGTCCCCAACTGAAGGCGTTCGCAAGGCGGAAAGAGCAGCAGTAGTGAGAGTTGCAAGGCCAAGACTAGCTGCAGCTGATTCAACGAAAAGCTTATCAATGGGGCGATTGGCAGCTTCTCTAATAGACTCATACTGACCAATGGGAACAGCAATAAGACCAAACTCTTTGACATTTTGTTCGGCCTCAAGTTGAGTGGGCTTGCGTTCAAGTTCTTTGAGTCTAACTTCTTCAATCAAAGAAAGTCCCAGGGCTGCAGCTTTATTCTCAAGCTCATTTCGGGTTGGGTTGGAAACTTCTCGCTGAAGCTCCTTGAGCTCCGTTTCGTCAATCACAGCTAAATTAAGATCCTTTGCTTTAGCTGAAATTTCCTCCATAGAGGGACTATTAGCAAGGTGATCCAGCTTGTTGTGTTTTTCAAGTGTAATTGCAATGAGGCCAAGTGATGAAGCCTTCGAAGCGATATGATCAGCAGATGGTGTATAAGCATCTTTGCTCAACTGTTCCAACTCCTTAGCATCAATCAAAACGCAGCCAAAACCTTCGGCCTTAGACAATACCTCATCTTTTGTAGGCTTATGGACTAGGCGTAAGAGATCAGCATGATCAGATTCAGGTATGGCAACCAAGCCAAGTTTGGATGCTTGTTGAACAACTTCTTCGGCAGTGGGATTAGAAGCAGCTCGTCGAACTTGTTCAAGCTCTTCTTTCGGTAATAGAACCAAGCCAAGCTTTCTAGATTTTTCATCGAGATAATCTCTAGTAGGCTCGTTGGCATCTGCAATCAACTTACTGTAGACAGCTGAAGAAATAATCTGGAGATCATGCTCTTTGGCAGCTTGAGCTAGATGCTCAGGCTCAGGATGATGCGCCAAAGCGTAAAGCTCCTCATACTCAGAAACAGAAATAATGCGAGAATCGAAAGCCTTGGATTGTGATGTGAGCTCGTTTATAGTAGGCTTGTTTGCCTTACGCTGGAGTTCAATCAGTTCAGAAGCGGCAATAGTGCTAAGTCCATGACGTTCAGCCTTGAGTACAATCTCATCAGCGGTTGGGTCTTTAACAGCACGAGAAAGCTCATTGAAATCCGCATTGCTCAGAGTTTTCAGCCCGAGAGCATTAGCTTGTGCAGTGATTTCATCTGAGGTTCGCGGTCGAATTAGCTCATCGTATTCTTTTTGGGGCAAAACGTGCAATTTGTGATTAGCAGCATGAAGAGCAACATCAGTAGGTGTTGGGTTGGAAAGGGCTTTGAATGAGGCGGTGGGAATGGCGGTCAAATTGAGCAAGGCAGCTCGAGAAGAAATTTCTTCCCTTGTTGGCTCTTTGACTGATCTGATAAGTTCAGCATATCTTGAAGACTCAAGAGTAACAAGATTGAGACCTTTTGCCTTGGCTGAGAGTTCCTCCTCAGTAGGCATGTTAGCAGCTCTTGATAGTTCATCAAACTCAGTTTTAGAGATAGCAATATAGCCAATTTGGTTGGCCTTCTCTATGAGCTCTGCGAGACTGGGTTCGGAAGAGGATCTAACAATTTCTGAGTATTCATCCTTGTCGACAGCAACCAGTCCAATCTTGTTAGCCTTATCAATCAGCTCTTGTTTGGTCGGGTGACTTGCTGTTCGGAGAAGAGAGTCATAATCAGCGGAATTTATAGCAACGAGACCCAAAGCCTTGGCCTTTTCTGCAATCTGCTCATAGGTAGGATTGAGGGCAGTTTGTGTGAGCGAATCGTACTGTGACTGGGACATAGTAGTGAATCCTAGTTTTTTGGTCTTCTGTGTGATTTCTTCCAATGTAGGCTCATTGGCTGAGCGCTGCAGAGCAGCATATCCAGCGGCCGACAATGCCATCATACCAACATCTTGAGCACGGGTGAATATTTCCTCTTGAGTAGGAGAGTGGGCAATCCTCTCAAGATTTGCATACTCCTCCTCAGACAGTGTGATCATGCCTAATTTTTGAGCTTTCGACTTGACTTCCTCTTCGGTTGGCTCATTTGCAGCTCTTAAGATGTTCGAGTGAGCATCCGAAGATAACAAAATTAATCCAAGAGACTTGGCTTTTTCCTCCAACTCTTCCTTGGTTGGCTCCTGTACCGAACGTAAGAGGTTGATATGGTCTACTTCCGGAATGGCAACCAACCCTAGGGCCTTGGATCTCTGAATGATCTCAAGTTTAGTAGGCTCGTTAGCCAAGCGTTTAATAGAATAATACTCGTCTTTAGGAACGCTCACCAAGCCCAAGGAAATACTCTTAGACTCCAACTCCTCTCTTGTGGGTTCATGAGCAATGCGCTCAAGGGTCTCATACTCTTCTATAGGAACAGCAATAAGTCCAAGGGCCTTGGCATACTGATCGACCTCCGACTTACTCGGTTCAGAAGCAGCGCGGAGGAGCTCTTGATGATCGTCCCCAGAAAGCGTAACGAGACCCATGTCCCTGACTCTCAGCTCAAGTTCGGCTTGAGTAGGCTTTTCCGCAGACCGAACAAGATCTTCGTAGGTAGAGCTGGGCAAGGAAACATATCCAAGCGAAGCAGCTTTTGAAACAAGTACATCTTCATTAAATGTACTATCCTCGACCAATTTCTCGTAGTCTGCTCTGGGAACAAGCTCTAAGCCTAATGTATTGGCGTACTTTATGAGATTTTCTTTGCTGTAGGTCCTGGACGCGGCTTCGGCAAGATTAGAGTGGTCCAGTTTAGAAAGAACAATCAAATCATGCGCTTCAGCGGCTGATTTGAGGTCAAGAGGAGTAGGGGAGTACTCTGACTTCTTGACGAGATCGCTGTATTCTTCTTCGGTTAAAGTAACAAGGCCATGCTGCTCTGCGTGGCGTTCAATCTCTTCAATAGAAAGAAATTCGGATGCAAGATTTTTGGGTCTCACTGGAGTAGCCTGTTGAGATGCTGGAGTTTCGGGGTCTGAGTCACCTGCGGAATGGAATCCACCAGAAAGCTTCGTGGAGTTATGACCTCTGATTTGACGCAGTGAACGACGGCGGTTGACAGATTGAATAAATTCTACTTCACCATCAGAGGGCGGACGGTTAAGGCTCGCGCGGTTAGATTGAAAGTCTTCGGTTTCGGTTTGTTCGCCCTCAGAGCTGTCATCCATTGTCTCGTTGCCAGTTTGGTAAGTATCGTCTTCCGTAGTAATACCATCCGTAGCAGTCTCGAACCCTGTATCAGTTCCGGTCTCAAGTGCATCTTCCATGGCAGACTGGAAACTTTCACTGGACTCATTCCAATCGTCGCTGGAACTCAAACTCGAAGAGCTCAGAAGTCGACCGGGGGTCCGTCTGTTGCCGTAGATACCAAGGAAAGTGGACCGCGGGCGCTGAGCTGTAGTTTTCGTCAATTTTCCAGCAAAGCTTGAAGAAGACACAGCGGATTTTGCCTGCTCCAACTCAAGCTGAGAATGTTCAAATAGCCGCTTGAGCTCAAGTTTCTCGGTGTTCTCGCGGTCCAACGTCCTGCGCAGATCGCTGATCGTTTTGTGTGCATGGGCAAGAGAAGATTTTACCGTCTCGCTTTCAAAGAAAGAATTGTGAGTTGGAGTAGCAGGTATAGTGGAATCTGGCAAGTAGTTTTCTGTCGAATCCAAATCTGCATCAGGATCCAGCTCATTTTCAGAATTTGTTTTGGGGAGAATAGTGGATGAGTGTGAGTTGTTGTGTCTGTTGAGTGCTTCTTGCCGTAAATCATTGACGATTTGTTGCAAACTGTTGCACTCAGTTTTGAGCGAGTCGTGGTCCCGTCGGAAAGAGCTCATGTCAGACTCATATCTGTGAGTTGTAGCGTCCAATTTGTCTTTAAGCTCGGCCTCACGCTGGCGAAAAGACTCGATAACTTCCAGTTGTGAAGACTTGTCGTTTTTGAGTCTATTGGCCTCAGAAGTAGCTTTGCTAAGAGCTGTTGTTGACTTTGTGACCTGGTCCTGCAATTCCTGCACGCGAACTTCCAGGCTCCAATTTTCTTCTTTGTACTTCTCTTCCGACTCGTCCGCAGAAGCAAGTCGAGCTTCTAGTGCCTTATATTTAGAACTGAGGTGCTCGTGATCACTTTCCATAGCTTGGATTGTACTCTGGCTGCTTGAAAGTTCATGATGCAGGCGTCTACACTCTAACAAAAGGTTTTCCCCAATGTCCGAAACGAATTTGACATCTTTTCCTTTGGTGCCGTAGTTTCTTGACTGTCGGACAGACTTTGACGTAGAAATAGAGCTTCGCCCATAAAGAGACTACGCAAAATTAGCTATATATAAAAGATGATAGAGATAACGTAGCACTTACCAAGTCTGAATCAACAGAATCTTTCTGACTCGGTCGTCGCAAAGTCAGATTTGACTGCTTTGTCACTAGTTCGGTTTCCCGTGCTAGGTTGTTTATTCGTGCTTGAAGTTCGTTGGCTTTAATTGATTCTTCAGCAATGAAAGGTTTCGCAGAACGGGAGGACAGAGCCTCTAATTGGAGTTGAAGTTCATGCGGATCGCTTGGTGCTGATTGACTCGCCGCGCTTGAATTGTTCAATAGATCTTCAATCGCTCGCATCTGGTTATGAATTGCATTCAGATTTGAGCTTTCATCCTGGATTCCATCTTCCTCTTGCGAAGAAGGATAGTTTGAACTAGACATGAGACCTGTTTAAAAAAAAAGTTAGTATTTAGCCTCAAGTCAAGTATGTCTATGATCTGTTCGCTTGTCACAAACTCTGAGACAAGTTGAAGCTACTTACCTTCAAAAATTAAAGTCTGGAAGTTTGTATCTCAGAGTATTTCAGATCATGAAAGGTATTGGAAAAAAAAAAGGTTTGCCAGTTACGAGAGATCAGTGTAGTCCCCCTACCACAATTAAAAGAAGGCTTGTTAAGAGTAGAAAGTCGGGAGCAAAAGAGTAAAGCTAATGACGGAATAGCTTTCAAATTTAGGCGTGGTGAAAGCTCTTGTAAGAATAAAAGTATGCCTAGAAACTACTGAAATAGGGAGGAAGGGATACGGAAAGCCAGGAGACCGATTTGTAGAAATTCCCATAAAGAAGGACCACTTTCAGGAACCCATTTCCAGTACTGATCAACCTAACCCTAATTCAGTACGCGACTCTCAAAGTTTGGCGCCTGCACGCGATATCCCCATGATCACCATGTCCATGTACAGAATCAAAGGGCTACTTTGTATTTTGAGTTGAAGCATCATCTAGACGTTCTACGAGTTATTTTGTGCGTTATGACATTCCTCTACAATCTCAATCATTTATTTATCAAAGAAATCCACTGAAAATGGCCCAGCCTTTGAAAAATATCAAGGGAACAAATAGCGGCATGCTGTAGGATAACTGAAGTCTGGCAGATTAATACTAGCTGTATCCATGGCATCATCACGCACCATGAGAATTATTCAATATCCATAATGTCGGAATCATCCTCTTTCGGCTTCTTTTCAGGTTTTTTAGTTGCTTTTCTAATTCCTGCAAGATATCCTTCAACCCCCTCTCCTTCATACGGGTATTCCAGCTCGTGAGCAACAATAGGCCCTAGGCCACCATCATTGAGGACACCAGAAAAGGTGTCAAGGCCCTGAGAAAATTGTGAAGATGATATGACACGAATTAGTTCTGCTTTGGTATGGGGAAATTCCTCAGGCAAGAAGTCAATAAGAGGCTGGAGCTGTTCTTCAGGTAGTGATTTAAAGTGCTCTATCAGTAAAGAAGTAGGAAGGGCGTCAGAAATGTTAACAACTGGTACGGTGCTGGATGATGTAGAGGCTGCAGCTGGGTTCGGTGTAGTGACGGACCGGAGAAGTGCTGTAAGGTCGTTGGGTTGGGACACATGGCTACTAGGAGCAGTAATAGAGGCAGGAGAAGCATTAGCAGGAGTCTCAGCCTCAATTTCTTCCTCATCGTCTTCGGACACGTCTTCAGACAATAGCGAAGCAAACGTTTCCATGATCGTCTTGTCTTGAGAAGACAGTGACCCAGGCTTCTTGTCAACGGCGTCTGTCCGTGATTGCATCCAGAAGAACTCTTTCTGATCAGAGCTCTGGAATTTCAGCGCAAAGATTCGTCCAGTCGTGCATTGCTTGATGTGTTTCCATTGCGCGTCGCCAGGAAACAACACATATGTGTCGAACTTTGGAAAGCCTTCGGGGACTTCAAAGCCGTCGCGAGGTTCCCAGGAAAAATACAGGTATGCCTCATCTGGGTCACGAGTAACAGTGATCTTTCCTGTCCCAGGCCTTGGCGTTACTAGGTTTGTCGCCTCATCGTAGTCGGCGCACCCGGCATTGAAAGAGAGAATGGGCTTGTCTGACATTTTGTTAGGAGTAGGCCGAAAGAAGAGGTCAGTCGGTGGTCAATTGTGGTCGATTTTGATCGATGCCTAAATTTCAGAGTGGCGGTTGCAAAAAGTTACCCTGTATTAAATTTTGTGGAGCCAACAGAGAACAGTGGAAAAACACTAGAGAAGTACTCAGTTGATAATAAAAGTGTGTGGGTTGAAAGCTGAATTTATATTTCATCTTCAAGGCGATAATGGCTGTTCTTGGCTAATCCTCTCTAGTGGTAGAGGCCAACCTCTTCGCTTGAACTTGGGTTATACTTTCAAACTTGCCTCCATGTATCGCTTAACTCTGTTTTCCTTGTTACCCAGGCACCTTTCGCGCCAGGCGCGTAACATAACTAAGAGACCTGGTAAGCATGAAACGACCTTTTAAATTTAAAAAAGTAGTAAACCATGTCCAGAGTGCAGAATAGGTTGCAAGCGACGCGCAATTGCACAACCATCAATACAAAACAGCAACAACGCCCTCAGTTCAGCTCAAGTCCTACCAAACACCCTTAACCATCACGTGATAGATTGAATCTAAGCGAGCGTGTTTGTGACACACTCAATTTAAGGAATTCATATTTGGAACCCTCTACTAATATTATAATAGTTTTCTGCGCAAAGAGAAAGTCATGTTCGAGCAAGACTCAAAATTGAGAATTGAGAATTCAAAAATAACGAAATATATTTGATTTTGACCCATAGTATGAAAAAAGAAGACTAGTACATGTAAACCCAAATGTTTTGTCCTGTCATAATAGTATGAATGACCACTATCATAATGACACCCATATAAAATAAAATAAAAAAAGGAAACGAATTATACACAAGATAGAAGAGTAGTGAAAGGAAATATAAAAAAAAAATGAAAAATTGGAAAAGGCCACCAGTATTGATAATAAAAATAAAAATGAGAAAAAAAGCCGAGATAGAGGGAAATAAAAAGTTGGAAGGTGGAAAAAAAAAGGGGGGGAGAGGGTAGAGGGGAGTGAAGATAGGATAGGATATGAGAGAAGAGAATAATCAAAAAATTGATCTGTCCCTTAAGCAAACAAAGCAAACACCAAAACCACTGCTCCCAAGGAAAGAGCAGAGTATATAGCAGGAGTAGACGACGCAGAAGCGGAATTGCTCTGGCCCACACCGGTAGCGTTACCAGAAGACACAACAATAACGCCAGTAGCAGATGCAGATGCAGATGCAGAACCAGTAGCAGTGGCAGTTGTTTCAGAGGCAGATCGGAACAGAGTGGTCATGGACTTGGATTCAAAAGAGCTGGTTGCAACCTCAAAAGCAGAAGAAGAGGGGCTTGAGGTGGTGTCCACGACAGAAGAAGAGAAGGTCTCAATAATAAGATCGGTTCCAGAAGCTGAAGATGAAGTAGGTGTGGACGCGGTTACGCTAGAAGATGCAGAAGCGGTAGTAGAAACCACAGTAATTGTAGGGACATCTGAAGAAGAAGTTGCCGTGACAGAAGAAACGCTAGAAGAAGCCTCTGCAGTAGAACCTGAACTGGATTCAGAAGACACCACAGCAGTTGAAGTAGAAGCTTCAGTAGTTGAAGCAGGTACCTCGGTGGTGACCGTAGAAACAGCAGATCCGGTAGCAGAGACAGTAGCAGATCCCGTCAAAAGGCTTTCGCTATCCTGGTTAAAGGCCGATGTACCAGTAACAGTAATAGTGTCAGGGGGAGCGGTAGTTGAAGATGAAGAAACAGATGTGGTGGCAATAGCTACAGTTGAAGAGGAAGAAGATGAGCTTGAGACAATGTTGGAAACGCGAGACTTGTCAATGCATCCAATATAAAATGAACCGTCAATCAGATGGCCTTGCGTAGAGTCACCAGTAGCCTCGTTCAATGAAATCCTGATGGGTACAGCTGGGAAACACAATTCTGTGTCGTTCTGAGATGTGGCCGTGTTTGTGTAGTTGATAGACGCATAGTACTTGTTATCCGCAGTGTTGTATACAACGCTCTTGCCAGCAATCTGACCTTCACGACGACCAGTTATATCAACAAGAGACCAAGAGGTGTTGAGGGAAATAACAAGACTAGAAGTAAGAGTGTAGTCTTCGCCTATGAGGAACTTGATGTCGGTGACTTCGCCAGTGAAGTTACCCCAATCCAGGGCAGAAGCAGTGGACGCTAGGGCGGCCAAAGCGATAGAGGCGGATTTCAAGAACTGCATATTGTACTAGGGTGCTGCAATTGTTTGGGTGTAGTTTTGTTTGCTTGAAGGGGAGGGATGTGAGAGCTAAAAGTTAGTATTTCGTAAAGGTCGGTTATGACTTTGTTGGTTGGTTTGTATTGTCGTTGTTGAGCTGAAGATTTCAAGACATGGTTGAAAGAGACGCGAGGCCATATTTATATAAAACTCTTAGAGGGAGTCTGGTATCATCTGCTTTCCTGCAAGTTTGATCTGTTACTTCGTTGGTTCATGGATTCATCAGTTAGTTCACTCAGTTTGTGTGTAGGGACGGCATGCAGGCCCTGTGCACTGAGCATTGCAATTAGCTACAGGAGGGAGTTGTGATCCATCGTGCGCCTGCGGAAGGCAATTGTGGAGCAGTACTCATATTGGACCAGCCTTCCCTGATTCTATCATGTTTTGTTTTGTTTTTTGTTTTTTGTTTTTTTGTTTTTTTTGTTTTTTTTTGTTTCTACATTGTTCACAGCTCTCTCATAGAGGACCTTTTATGTAACTCTGTACGTATAATGACCACTCTCTCAAACTTGATTCAATGATCATGACAACACGATTTGCAAAAAAAAGCATTGAAATTAAAATTGTAAGTTTTGGATTTGGGTTCATGCCTGAGTTACGAAGGTAACCCTTTTTTTTTATTCCAGCGTGCGGCGTACGCCCTCCGTTTCAGGATATTACCGTGGCTGGCACATGCGGCCGCATACACACTTTGCACAGAAACTTTGCAGTCTTGGACTCTCTCAGTGCTCGTCTGGTCTATAACTATTGGGTCATTTGAAAAAGAATTCATGGTATCGAGTTCGGCCCAAGCGGTAGTATGTTGAATCATGTGCTGCGAGTCTCATGCTGTAAAGTTAGCCCAACTGCAATGTTCGTTGCCTTCAAATATTATGACATGCTGCCCTTTCTACGTAACGATTACCAAGAATACTGGTCGATGTCTACCCGTTTTCTAGCTATATACAACTGTAAACTTGTGTGCACTTTGGGCGGTTTTTACGATATAAATAACTTATGGTCATGATATTACGTTTGAATTTTGAGCAAGCGAGCTTAAGCTTATCGAATTGAGCCTAAGATCATTCCAAATCTGCAATATTGCTAGCCCAGCCATCCCCAAAACAGGCCGCGCATCGGATCCATATCCAAATCTTGAGCTTATACTCAACTTTGCCGGAGCCATAGCTATAGTCATAGCCATCGTATACACAAGTAGATCTTTTATAGCTGTCCTATAGTTACTCATGACTGGCAATTGATTGTTCTCGGCTTTACCAGAAGCTACAACTAGCGAGCCCAAACATTCAGCGGATAGCGCAAGATCTACTACCATATCAAAAAACCGTCATGTGCGGCTACAATGTACTGTACAAAGCTGCAGAAGAAGGGGAGGGTCGTCATCCACAACGGAATTCCACAACTACAATGCCATACGTTGTCACTTATTGTCATATAATGCGGCCCGGATACATCAAATCCACTATGGTTACCGCGTGCAGCCTTCTCAATATATATTCATCCATTTCCTCAAGGGTCTCAATTTCCTCGTCTAGGTCATATCTCGGAATTGTTCCATAGAAATCTACCCGTTACTAGTTGAAAATTTGGTAGTACCACAAATCTTAAAAGCTTGAGCTTAGACTTAATAGATTACACACTATATAAGTAAAACGTCAAATACATGTACACCTGTATTCATAACACATACTTAACTACGCTCAAATAGCCCTAAATATATTCAACTCTTGAGTTTCTTCTGTCTTGAGTTTCTAAATAGTTGATGAATTTCATTTTGCGCCAGCTAGCGCTAGCATTATAATTACATGATAAAATTACAGAATTCAAATATGTGTATTAATTCGAGATGTGTGATCTGAGACGTCAACGCTTAGTCTATCACAACATCCAAAGGAATAAGCCACTCAGCACCAAACCACATTTGGCCAAACCTTCTCAGAGACCCCCTCTGAAGCGAGCGGCGTGGGAACCCCACATCCACGACATAATGCGTCCAGTCGCCCGGCGACACAGTGCCTGTCAAGTATGCATTCTTGATGCCCGTCAACGGAAGGCCACACGACAGCACGAGCTTTGCGTTCATATGCTTGATCGAGTTGCTTCCTGGGATCCCCGTGGCGCTGTCCAATCCAGAAGGTATGTCTAATGACATTATGGATGCCTTTTGCCGGTTGTTGGCCCAGTCAATGCACGACTTCACGGTGGACAAGTCACCCTCCCACAAATCTTCTAGCGTGGTTTGGTATCCTTGTAGCCCATCAATGACTAGCTCGGCAGGGCTATCGATCATGTTGAGCTCACCCATAAAACTTTCAAACCTTGTCACAATGGTTCCCTTGCACGATTCCAAAGCCTTCAACTGAATCTTGATCTCAGGGAGAACCTCGTCAGCTCCTCCGTTTCGTTGCCCGTCTTCGACGCATCCAACTGTCAAGGTTACGATACGCACTTGGCGGTTGGCCAAATGCCTCGCTGCAGCAAGTGCGCGCGCTCCAGTACGAGAGTTTCCTACAAAGACTACAACCAGCGGCCTCGAGTTGTGATTTCCATATGTAAATCTCGTGGACCCGCCAAGTGACTGCAATGCAAGACGGGCCACCCCGCGGCCAGCATTTTCTGTGAGAATGTTGTGGGGAATTCCAAACGACTCGGACATAAGTCTCTCCAACTCTACCATTTGTACAGGTGATGTACAGAGGCACGTTTTCTTCGTATTGACAGCGACTAGCTTAACAGAGTCTGACGATAGTTGAGGGCGAGATGGATGGCGCACGGGAGGTGGAGGGTGTGCAGACAAGATATCAGAAAAGAAGCTCTCTTCATCATCTTCTTCATTGTCAAACGAATATTCACGGTTACGGTCTTCGTCATCAGACAGCTCCCATTCCGAGGTTTTGTTTTGCAGAACCATTTCCTTGTGTCCGTACTTGATTTGCCCATTGGAAGCAATTGGCCGGGCAGGACTAATACTTGTTTGAACCTTGTTGAAAGCTACCAGTCGATCACTAGGAAGAGTTGAATCACTTTGCCGAATTTCCTTGAAAACAGTGTTTTTATCGAATCGATCGAGGTTAGCTTGGAAATCAAATTCTGTGTCTTTAAAATCAGTGACGTCTTCGGTTGCCCAGCCATCACTTTCCATGCTAAGAAACTGTGATCTTTGGCGGCCGTTTGTTCTGGCATTGGGCCTTGCAGTTCTTTTGGCAGATCTGCTGCTGGTAGCAAGATGGTTTGGAGGCTGCTTGTATTGCCTAGGTGTGTTTTCGTTTTCAAAGAAATTGTCTTTATATGCATGTTCAGCTGTGTAAGGATCGGAGTCCACGGAGCTCTCTGAGGAAGAGTGGTTTTCGTAGTAATCAGCGGCAGGCTCTTGATGAGTGAAAGGGTTGGGTGCTTGTGTTTGTTGAGCGTAGGGTAGCGGATTTGGTTTAAAGTTGGGTACGATCACGTTAGTGTGAGGAGCAATGCTCATAGGAGCAGCTGACAGGATAGCTGGATCAACCAGCTGAGGTTGGTTTACACGTACGGGGCTCAGATGCTGGGAAGACGATACAGGTGTTGGCGTAGTGTTGTAAGATGACTGGTAGGGGGACGCGATTCGATCAGTTTGTTGATAGGGCGGTTGCGGTTGGGCAGGAGGAGGTGGAGCAGGGGGTTGGGGGACAGGCTTCTGAACCATTTCCAGATCGACGATATCAGAGCCCTTAAGCTCAAAGTTGTCGCGTTTCAATCCAGTGTCCAAAAAAATAACTGTTTTCAGCAGCAGCAGCAGCAGCAGCAGGTTAGTATGTGAAATAAAAAATATTCGCTCTTTTCTCAGGAACAGAACTTACCATTGCTGAGGGAAAGCTGACCATTGACAGCATCAGTGACCAGTCCCATAACGGACGTTCGATCTGCCAGAACCACCTTGACAGTAAGACCTTTGAATTGAGAAGCCATGATGATGTTGATGAAGCCAAAGTTTAACAAGGAAAGAAGAAAAAGTCAAGGAAACAAATTAACAACCTTGCCATGATAATTTTGAGTTAGGTAATGGTTAGGTAATGGTTAATAATTAACTGCAACGAGCTCGAGCCCATGCACCCTCCCTCCCCCCCAATATTAAGCAGAGAGTTGAGCGTCAGAAATGGAAAGCGACTGTTGCAAAATATCTAGATTGATGCCTCGTTTCATCAACTTCATATTAAGCACGTGAACATACTGTGCCTGGAAACCCGAGCAGCGTGAGTAAGGGAGTCCGGAAGGCTGCGTAGAATGGACTAGCTCTAGATGACAAAAGTAACTTGAATAAAAAATGCTATTTAGCAGACCTTGTAGCACCAGTAGTATCAGCAAATTACAGCATACCACAGTACAGTTCTGCTACAAAGCAATGTCTGCCGGTCACACTATGAAATTTGCTTGTATATTTTTTGTTTGATTTTGTCCTGCTAAAGTTCATCTAGCTAAATATTTTGTTGCTCAATCTACTTCGCTAACTAGTAAATGATATTGCCATAAATCCCATTATAATAAAAGTCTGCTCCTATTAACATATCAAGATAAAAGATTTGATATGCTAATTTTATTGTTGATTGGTTGAAAGGCCTTCAGTGGCGCTTTCGAAGGAGCGTCCATGTCAACGTCCATGTCTTTGCCAGGCAAGTGATCGTGGCTACTCACCGAGCTACTTCGGCGAGCGCTACTAGTGCTATTGGATCGACCCCAAGACTCGAGAACTTCAGAGGTAGGCCTTGAATCTTCTGCCCTATGTTCTGTCAACGGCTCTTCATCGCGAGTGTTGCTGCTGCTGTTGATGGGGGACAGGGGTGTTGCTAGTTTGCTCTGGTTGTTTGGAATGTATCCACTGATACTATGCCTTTTTGCAAAAGGATTTTTGAATCCTTCAAAACCACTAGGCTTAGCTGGTGAGGGTGAGAATATATGAGAAGGTTGTTCAGGAGTGGTCTCGGCAAACTGATTTGACGGGGAGACGCTTGCAAAAGCAGTTGTAGCGGGCTGAGTTAAAAGAGCCGGAGGCGGTGTAGAATTGGACGAAGGTGCCAAAGGAGGGAGGGTAGGTGTGTGTTGCTGAGGGTGCATATCAGGTACAACATACGAGCTTCTGCGTGAGTTAGACGCACTTCGTAGAGAATACTTTGATAACGAGTGTGAAGCAGCAGATAGAGGATCTTCATTATCAGAGGCTGACGAGACACCGCCCTCAATAGAGTTTGTGCGCGACTTGAACCCATTTGATAGAGTAGCGCTTGTTGAGAAGCGCCTAGAAAAAGTAGAGTCATCCGGGCCGTTGGAATATGGAGCGGCCGCTGCACGGTTGCGAATCGAAGAATATAAAAAGACGGAAGAAGATCGAGAGGTGCGGCGCTGGAAACGGTGATCGGGGCTGCCTTGGATTGGGGGAAGTGGGTATTGGGAAGACTGATGAGACTCTTGGCTAGAGGGGTCTTGTGACTGTTGATGAGGGTCTACATTAGTGGAAACCTGAGAAGTCGAGGATTTCCTGAATCCAGATGAATCGGATGTATACGCAGAGTTGAACACAACAGAGTCCATGCGTCCAGAAGGTCGGTTGCCCAGCGGAGAGCTCTGGTATTGTGTTGCAGCTGCAGCATGGATATTTGGAAGAGAGACTCGATGACGAAAGTTAGGTGGAGGAGGTTGATGGTCTTGAAACTGATCAAAAGGCCCATTAGGAGAGCGCGAAGGCGAATGACTAGACTGATTAAGGCTGGCGGTAGGCGCTGCGCCTGGTGGATACGGTGGGCCGTGATGCATGGATGGTAGCGGAGCGGCCAACTGTGTTTGAGAAGAAGCTGGGCCCATGGAGTAGTTAGTGTTCAACAGAGAACCAACAGATGAGTAGGGGACCTGCGGAGCTTGAGGGGGCATATGAGGGTAATTTGGTTGCTGAGGGTGTGGCGATGAGCCTTGAGCAAAAGGCGTTCCAAGCTGTTGGGTAATGTGAGGAGGATTTGAGTTTGGCAGGGGGTGTTCTGAGTGCTGGTGAGCGAGGCCGTTTTGCGTCGGGTAAGTTGCAGTGAGTTGTGGATGATGAGGATACATGGGATGCAAGGGAGGGGTACCGTTATCTGCATAGAGAGATTGGCCGTTGGGAACTGACGAAGGACTAGACGATGCGCCTACCTGAGGAGAGGTGATGGATTCGCGGCGTCGACGGTTTGCGCCCGCGTTCCACCAGTTTTTGACGGCGTTATCTGAGCGCCCGTTAAGGTGACGTGCGATTTCTGCCCATTTTTTGCCATACTGAGCAACGAGCTGTTCAATGTGCAGTCCTTCTTGATCGGTGATGGGTGAGTGGTTGAGGGTGGGCTTAAGGTTCTGGTGATAACGTTCTCGACACTGCTTTGGGGTTCTAGTAGACAACATTTGCGAGATGCGTACCCAGTTTGTCGGGCCATGGTCTTCAATGAGAGATAGTAGCCTATTGTCCTCACTCGGGGACCAAGGTCCTCGGCGGGAAGGCGTGGACGGCATAGCTTCAGATGTCGTTGTGAAGGAGGTCGATGGGTTGGTTCAAAGGATTAGTGCGTAATCCAAGGTAGGTCTACGAAGGACTTGAAAGATGTAGGAGGAAGAAGAGAACAAGAGAAGGGACAAAAGTTCAAAACGTCGGCAGGTAAAAAAAAAAGAAAAAGAAAAAGGAAAAAGAAAACGGGTCAAGACAAAGAGAAATTAAAATAATGAAAGCAGAAAGGTTTGAGCGCGAAAGCTAGGGAGCATATGAAGAAGCCACGAGCCGAAATGAGTGCGAGGGAATTGCCAGGTTTCAAGAAAGTTCAAAGAGTATGTAAAGGCAAGGTTCAGGCTATTAGCAAGGTACTGAAGGTAAAGTTGGGGGGGGGGGGGAACGATGAGGCGGCGATGACAGAGACTGTTGGAGCGAGAAGCGTGTCTTTTTGCAGAAATGTGCGGCAGAGTCCAGACAGATTAGACAAAGAGACAGGAGCGGAAACGCCAGGCTTTAATAACGGGTACAGTATAAGAAAGATCAAATCAGACTATGAAACATGTGTATTTTCAGGGTTTGAATGTGTGGCCGAGATAAATGCTAGGCGAAAGAATTAATTTATCATGAAACGGAGAGATGGATTCAATGCTAAGAATGAGTGAATTCTGTTGCGCATGCGATGAGCAAGAGAGCAGACGTAGCTATTGGTCTAGACGTGGAATAGAATAGACTAGAAATTTGCGTAAGATGAAGGGCGATATCGATACCGAAGGTGCAATGATGCGATGGAGGGCGCAAGGAAAGGCAACAACGAGCGATGTTGAGCAATACAAAGCGATACAAAGCGATACAAAGCGATACAAGGAGGAGCAAGTGGAAGGGTTCAAGAGCAAAAGACGTTGGTAAAAGAAAGGGAATAAGAAAGGGCACGATAGTTGAGCGTTTGAAGGCGTGGGCTAGAAACTGGAAGTATTACAGGAGATTGGTGAAGCTAAGGCAAAAACTAAAAAACGAAAAAAAACGAATAAAACTAAAAAAAATTATAAAAAAAAATATTACCGATCGATGTGGCCAAATGAAAGAATGTGAGGGACCCGATTTTAACGTTTTACCAGCATCGACATCAGAATCAGAATGATTAATGAAATATCTATTAGTCAATACTAGTGCTAGGCCATAAACGCCAGTACGCCGGTAGCATAGCGTAGCTTCCAGAGCTACCGCAGAAGAGACAGATCAAACTTATCAAACAGTAACATTAATACCGATCCCAGTTCCCGAACTCGGTCAATGTGTACACTTGGGGATGGAGCTTTCACTGGTCCTGTAGAAGAGGGCTCGTTTGAAGTTTGCTTGCGTCCTTGGAGTTGCGGTCGTGATATCGTTACGATGTGGAGGGGCAAGCTCATGGGTGTCACCAGACGCAGATTTACATGACATGTGGCCGTTGTACAATATCCCAAGCTCCCTTTGCTCTCGAATTTACGACGGATTCACGATAGAGTTAACGTTCATAGCCGACTCCCACCACTACCCATAGGCTTGGTCTATATGAACTTTTAAAATTCAAAAGCTTACAAGCTGCCGAGCGTGATAGCTTTCAGGTCAAGGGCCACGCGTATTACCACCGTGCAAATGTGCAATATGCATGCATATTCTCTAAAGCCATAACGGGCAATTGCAGTTGCAAGAGAGCCATTGATAACAAACATGAAGCGTTTTTTTATTTTTTTTACTTGGTAATTTTTTATTGACGAAACAGTGCGATTGTTCTTGAGCTCTGTATGAATATCAAGATATCGTTTACGCCCAGGTGGTGTCTAGTTTGCTGGCTTTGCGTCCCACATTTCCGTTTCTTTAATGAACCAAAGACAAAAAATAAAATAATATAGATAAAATAAAAAAAAAGAATTGAATATTAAACATAAAATAATAAAAAATAAAAATAAACAAAAAAAGACGGACGGGCACATACAATCTCGATGAGATGGGTCTAACCGCCTAACCGTCCAAGAACCTTTGCCATTAACATGGTAGATCTTTCTAGTTTGGAGCCACCAACCACGGCCATGTCCAAAAAAGATTAGGACGACGTCCTTCCAGTCCAGCAATTTTAGCTTAGCCAGTTGTTCAACTATATAGATTATCGGCCGGTTCGCGAACCAGCAGCAATTTCGGTTCAGCATTCAATTAATTATTTCGTATGTCTAGTGCGGCAGCTACTACTCGAACGCAAGCCTAGCTACCGCTTTAGTAGATTAGTAAACGTATGGCACTATATACCTGTAAGTGATGCAAGTTTTGTATACGTGGGGGTACATGGGGGCAAGGAACTGAAAAGAAAAAAAGATTGGAATCAGAATTAGTAGCAGATTGCAAGATTGCCAAAAAAAAAAAGACTTCTGAGAAAAACTATAACCAGCTGATAAAAAATCTAGATAATGATTGTTTTTTGCAGTGAAGGCTTATGGCGGATGGAGTAGAGCTAGAGAGGATCTTATCTATTGATGGACGCGTGGATCATCAGCCCGACACGACATATCTCAGTTATTTGATAGACGGTAATCCTCGGCAATGGAAAAGAAACACTTGTATGTTATATCCATCACAGACCAATTCCACCTCTAGTACCAGTCATTGTAAATGTTTAGGAACTTTGATAACCTGATAAAAACTTGTTCCAAGGCCTGTTCAAAGTTTCAAAGAGCATGTTCGGGCCTTCTTGGCCATATCCGGAACCTCTCAAGACTCATTTTCAGCCCTCTAGCCTGTTTGAATATATTTATAGTCTTCAAGACCTTTTCGGGCCAGATTATTAGGTCTACTTACTGCTACACTCCGTGTTTAAAAACCTTTTGTCAAGCCTGGTCGAACATGCATCTTTCATGAAATTATCTAGTACATCTCTATACCTGTCAAGCCTGTCAGAACGGTATTGTGTCTAGATCCATTTCATGTATATTATATAAATCACAAAAAAAAAACTTGCATTGGTAGACCAGCCTAATCAGAAAGAAAAGTTAATATATATTAATTGTGGTTGTCTCGCTTTGAGTCTCGCTTCTACTCGAGATCCATCTCACTTCCCATAGTAGGGGCCCCACTAGATCATTAGACCATTAGACCATTAGTGCACAAAGGCTTTATGAAACAATTCTACAACAAGTCTTTTGTCTCTTGTCTCCAACATTTTAGCATGAACCCTTTTGACACTCTTTCCCCAATTTACCATCGAGACTAGACCTATACAAGTAGCTTACAAAAACAAAACAGTTGAGATAATTTTTTACATCTTTAAATTTTATATATGTGAATAAATAAGGTATAAATAATATGGCGAAGGCCATTGCAAATAAATCAAATAAATCAAAAAAGAACAAATTCAAAAAGTACTATGACTAGTGGCCCTGATAGTGGACTTAGTGGAGAAAGAGCAAAAGGCTGAAAAAAATCTAGTCGTGACGGAAGCAGCATCGTTCGTTATATGCACAACGTCCGTTCTTGATCCAGTTTTGGCATGCCTTACTTCTCCACTTGGGAGGTCGGTCCACCACCTTAATCTCATGCGTGCCGTGCGCAAACTGACACTTGTCGCCGTATGGACAGTTGCCGCCGGACTTCATAAAACTCGCACACAGCTCTGTCTTGTACAGTTCAGTGTTAACTACCATCATGAGCTTGTTGGGCGAATTGCTGCCGGATCCTGAACCTGGAGAGGGTATTGATGCCACCTGCACATTTGGAGACTTGCGCGAAGAGCTGCGGCCCATGTTTGTCGTTGAAGCGAGCGAGGAGGACATGTGGGTGCCATCTTCTGGCTTGCGATGATGCTGTTGATGCTGATGGTGATATTGATGATGCTGATTGTACTTGTTCTGAGAGTGTCTCCGGGAGGGCTCGCCACCGCCCTTCAATAGCGACGGAATCTCACGGTACCCGTTTAGAGGTGGTGTAGGCGGGTAGCTGTTTTGCTGCAACAAATGGTGGGTGGAAGAATTAATGTAAGGCGAAATGTGCTGCTGATCCAGGATTTCATTATTGTAAGAGGATCCTTGGTTCTGAGAATCCATGGGCCATCCGGAGTGAGCGTAGTGATCGTCATTTTTGTCGTGGACAGAGTCGTGATAAATAGGTTGCTGGAAATACATGGGAAAGTTCTGGCCATGCTGGTTGTGTTGGCCCTGTTGAAGCTGCTGTTGTGGTGGTGGTGGTGCATAATCCTTCATAGGCCGTTCAAGGCCGGCCCGAGTCTTGAAAGGCAAAGATCTCGGCTGTGCACCTTGAGTGGCACCCCAAATAAATTCTCTGGAAGCGGCGGCAGTAGACGCAAAAGAGACATCAGAAGCAGGACCAGAGGCCAGGCTAGTAGCACTGGCCTGGAGAGAGTTTGATGTGGCAGAGCGCGAAAGCGGCGGGGTGTCTAGATCAAGGGTAGACAGGCCAAGCGAGTAGGTATCGCTAGTAGCGGAGCTGGAGACTGAGTCAGGTGAGGCAGGTGGTGAGCCCGCTGCGGGGGCAACAAGAGACTTAGGAAAGTCGCGAAGTTGGTGCTTAGGGGTTTGCTGGTATGCCAAGTGGGTTTGGGATGGGCGGAGTTGTGAAAACATTGGTTGTTGATGATGATGTTGTTGGTGGTGTTGATGCTGCTGCTGCTGCTGCTGCTGCTGCTGCTGCTGAGGTTGATGCTGTTGCTGCGACTGGTGTCGAGCGGGCGGCTCAGAAATGTTGGCATGGGAGTATTGAGCTCCCCAGAGCAGAGGAAGAGGTCTACAATGGGTGTCTGGCAGAGACGTAGGCGGCATTAGCTGAGGCGACGCCATGCTTGGAGGAGTAAGTGTTTGTTGGAAGGAGAGGCGGTGTCAGAAAAGATTGAGCATAAGACGAGTATGTGAGTGTCTCTTTTGAAATTGATGTGAGTGTGGTATTAGGATGATTGGCTATTAGTAGACTAGATGAAGAGATTTCTTCTGATGAAATTTGAAAGAACAGTCGGAAGGATTAAATAAAAAAAAAAGAGAAGAAAGAGAATACGAAAGGAAAAAAAAAAAAAGAGTTAGTTGCAGCGGCCAGCGGAGTTTTTAACTGGGACGGTTATGCTCTAGTTTACTGGTAGACTCTATACTGCTAGGCGAGTACTGTTTTTTCCATATTTTTTCACTTCTATTTGTTTTCATTATTATTATTATTATTATTATTATTATTATTATTATTGTATTGTTTCTATTATTTGTCCTTTATTTTATTGCATTCGACAAAAGTGGCCGCTGTTCGCTTTCAATTCGAGGTGTCTAGTTGGAGCTTGTACCAGCAGAGGCCCCCAGCAGAGGCTTGTAGCCATGGCAAGCGGCAGCTGTGCGCGTAGAGAGAGGGAGGTACCGGTAAGAGACTCTAATCAAGCCGGCAGCTTCCAGCCAATCAGAGCTAGCCCCACCAGCTATAGCCACTATTAAGCCTAGGTATAAGCCAAGGTATGGTTCATGTACGTAGCGAGTGGAAAGGGCATGTTTTTTTGGTTTTTTCGTTATTATTTCTCTCTCTCACTGGTCTCGCCTTCTACGACAACAGCAACAACAACAAATATGCCACCCACCATTACCAGCTAGTGCTAACTGCAGCGCAATCGTCATCATCATTCATTGCCATTTGAACATTAAAACTTGCAATACTGTATATGTTCAGTTGTTCATGTTCTTGTTTATATGAGGGAAGTTTCACTTTCACTATAAAAGTCTTGTCTCGCGCGCGTGCAGTCCTCGCCAAATCATAATTTTGTCAAATTTAAACTTAAATAAAAGTGCTGCCTCTCTTAAGTCACATGATCTGTGTAAGTGCACGTACCAAATGTACTCAAATATACCCGTCAAATGTACGATGCAGCTTGGCCAGCAGTGCTTGTGCCACAGTGTTCACGCTCCTAGAGTAAAAGACAGAACATGAGCAGCACCACTGGTTCTACCACACTTTGAGTACCGTCCAGCCCAGCTTACCGGGGTTCCATATAATGTCGATGATCAAACATTTCTCGTTTGATAGACACCTAGTACGCCATCCATCAGCTTTCCTAGACTGTGGAAACACGACTGATGGACCCGATATCATTATTGAATAGAACCTCCATCCGATACATGACTAAGAAAAAGTTGGTCCAATCAATATCAAACAAAAGAAAACTTGCGTGCGCAAGGTCTACACAGTGCATGCATGCGCTGTTGTACCTGCAAAGGCAACCACAATTGCAATATCTAGAGATGATACCTATCAAGTTTTGTTTCCTTTGATTTTTCGTATTGCTTTGGAATTGGCTTCACCAGTAAAAGCCACCAGCACACTAATAGTACCGACGCAGCAATCAGCCAGCCAGGTCAGGGCCTAAGGCTTTTTTTTTTCTGATTCAGTCTCACTCTGGTCAGGTTCTGGTCTATTGATAGTTTTAATCTAGAATAGTTCCACCGCGCCGCCGCCGGTAGCTCCAGCTTTAGATGTTCTACGTTTAGGCAGAGGGTTTCGACACAAGTCCAAAACCTTTTATAATTAGGGTTTCGTTTCCAGAAGAAAGCAGAAAAGCTATAAACCCACAAACAACGTTTTAGGGCTTCAGGGCTCAGGGCTGGCCTTAAATGGTACTAATAGAGGTACTTGATGCTAAGTAGGAAGTACCAAGTACTAAATTGGAAGCTATGGAGATAGGCACTGGTCAGGTAGCAGGTAGTGGGAGCATTAACAGCCAACCTCACGTATAGACAGGTAAGAACATTGGCAAAAACCTCATGTGTAAGCTAAGAAGAAAATTGACTACTTGAAATCAAAGTTCATGATTGATCGCAATCTGCATGAACTGAGTGCCTTATTCGGTACTTTATGCTCATGTTTGCTATAGACTAGCATCCCTTATGGCTTGTCAATCAACATCATCTCTCATGTGAGCTTTCCATTATTACTGCACGATTCTCTATAATTCAACAGTATTCATGTCATTTTTTTACTTCATCAACCGGTCTCGTCTACTCGTCTACTGGCTTGGCACGCATTGTATCTGTGTTTCAATTCACATTCATCATTTCTTAATTCTCATACTTCTACTAAATAACGTCATCATGGTCATTTCCAATTGCAATTACAATTGCTGAATTATATTCTGGGATTTGGTTGTCATTGCTCGTAAACCTTCTTGAACGCCTGCTCGAAATCGGCAATAATGTCGTCAATGAACTCTGTACCTACAGAAACCCGAATCAAGTCTTCAGTGACTCCGGAAGCAGCCTTCTCGTCAGGAGTCAGCTGGGCATGCGTCGTAAAGTAAGGCGCAATCACAAGCGTCTTGCTGTCACCCACATTAGCCAGGTTGCTGGCAAGCTCAAGAGCATCAACCACGTTGTCTCCCTTGCCGCCCTTGACACCGATGGACAGCACACCACCAAATCCACGCTTAAGGTACTTTTTGGCAAGCTCGTGCGTAGGGTGAGACTCCAGGCCGGGATACAGTACCCACGTGACGTAGGGAGACTTTTCAAAGTGTCTGGCAAGCTTGAGTGCGTTTTCAACGTGACGCTCGGCACGTAAAGATAGCGTCTCTAGACCCTGGATCAGCTGGAAAGCTGCAAAGGGGTTGAGAGCAGGACCCAGGTCGCGCAGAAGCTCAGTACGCGCGTAAGTAATGAACGCGGCAGCGCCAACAGCCTCCGTATATACGAGCCCGTTATAAGCCGCGGCAGGCTGGGTCAGGTTGGGGAAGCGACCTGGAACAGCATCCCAGGCAAATTTGCCTCCATCAACAATAACACCAGCAATAGTGGTTCCATGTCCGCCGATCCACTTGGTAGCAGAGTGCACGACAATGTCAGCACCGTGTGCAATAGGGTTGATGAGGAATCCACCAGCACCGAAAGTGTTGTCGACAATGAGGGGAATGTTGTGCTTGTGAGCGACGGCGGCAATTGCTTCAAAATCGGGCACAATGTATTTGGGGTTGGAAATACTCTCAATGTAAATGGCTCTGGTCTTGTCATCGATAAGGGCTTCGAGAGACTCGGGCTTGTCGTCCTTAGCAAACTTGGTCTCAATTCCGTAGCGCTTAATGGTCACCTTGAGCTGGTTGTAGGTACCACCATACAGGTAAGGAGCGGAGATGATATTTTCACCGGATTGGGCGACACCGCTGATGGCGAGCAATTGAGCAGCCTGACCAGAGGAAACGGCCAAAGCGCCGACTCCACCTTCCAAAGCAGCTACACGCTTCTCAAAGACATCCTGGGTAGGGTTCATAATGCGGGAGTAAATGTAGCCAGGAGTCTTAAGGGCAAAGAGGTCAGCACCATTCTGGGAGTTGTCAAAGACATAAGAGGTAGTGGCATAGATGGGGACTGCGCGAGACTTTGTATATGGGTCCACTGTCTGGCCAGCATGGAGCTGGAGGGTGTCAAAGTTAGAGGGCATAGCTAAATGAGTTAAAGGACAAATGCAATGAAGCTTAAGAGAAGGAAGAAGAGGAGAAGGAAGGAAAGAGGGAAAGAGGTGTATTTATATGGGATTTCCTCATTAGGCGGGTGAAAGTGAGCATTTTCCAGTGAAGAATTGCGAGATAATTAAGTGCGTGCGCGTATGGGGAAATGTCAGTTCAGTCTTTGAGTCTATAGGTCTTTCGGTATTTGGACATGCGTAGTGGAAGTTGAACGTGGAAGCTTGAGCTTACAGCCAATACAGTACTAGCCTTGGCTCAAGAAAGGTCTCATAGTCATATTGTAAATACTCAATAAGTAACAGACACGTGATATGGTGAATTCTCCAGCATACAAGGTAGTGACAATGAGCACATGCACGTGATGTCTCAGCTATAACTCCCTAAAATTTCAAGCAGAACAGGCCATTCGTGATCATGGTATATACAGGCTAGTAGCTACCGGAATAACATACGTACTTTTAATTAACTGGAAAAGCCTTTGGCATCCTAGCACACTGAATCAAAAGAACTCGATTCCCCATCCTGTAAATGCGTAGCAGCTGTAGGTATGTAGGGAGAACATGGTAAGACATGAGTTTGTGAAGTAAACCGGAGTCTAGTGTTGGGCCACTATTGGTTGCGGCGTTCGGTCCATCAAAGACCGAATTAGGCCACTACCAGGAGGATGGTACCATTCTGTACTCAAAATCATCTCCCTGCCCTTGTGTCTGCCGTGCGATGAGATCCAGAGCCTGTTAACTGCAAATATTTAGAGTAGCAAATGTCTAGCAGTAAGCTTAGACAACGCATGCGCGCGTGCATTACTCAACACTCTAGATCTATAGAGAAGCTATAGCTTGAGTATACGCTTTTGAATCTGATAATCTAAGCCCTGAAGCGTTTTTTTGGTATGAACTCGAGTTGAATTGAAAAAACAAAAATGAAGAGCCCAAATTAAGAAATAAATAGTACATTGCGGCTCACAATTTATTCTAAAAACGGTGTTTCTTAAACCCCGCGGCAGTTTCTAAGGTAGTGAATCCACATGCAAATTTATATAGATCTCTTTACAACGAACACACACCGGTCCATGGTGGTCATAATGGTCTGCATGAGTCCTTGAAAACAGAAAAGAGTATGGACGAGTAAGATCAGCAAAACAAGATACACAAGCACACAGGTAGAAGTTTATAGCGTTGAATATTGGCAGAATAATTAAAACATGGAAGATCTTCTACAAGGCCAACACGTGCGGCAGAACACGTACGGCAGATCAAATATTCAGGAGGACCAGCAAGAAAATGGCATAAAAGAAATGGCAGCTTTAACAGTACTGCTTGCATGTTTTCTTGTCGATTGTGGGTATTTTAACCGACCTTTTCTCAGCTTTTCTCAGCTTTTCCAAGCTTTCCTAAGCTTCTCAGTAAAGGGCTAGACGTCCTTATAAACCAAAAATACTAAATAACTGAGCCTCCATAATCAGGGAGGGGCGTCTGCAGATTCTGTAACTAAGCATTTAGCCCTGAGAGGTTAGCACTTAGCATCGCCTGTAAACCCGATTAATGTTCAACAGCTCAGTTTCAGCACATTACCGTGAACCTCGCTTAGCAGTTAACAAGTGCCTTTCTGTGTTCGGCATGAACTTGAATTCAACTTTCTTGCGTGGCATAGTCGTCTAGTAGCTGAAATAACGTATAATACCAGCGACCGTTAACCACTATGGTCGAGTCTGGCCTAGCTATAACCTATAGCCACACACAATCTGTCACGCAGCGTCTGGCTGGGATCATATAGGCATACTAAATCATATTGAATATTGCTGGTTCCATCTTAGATTCTGCATTGACTAGATATCTTAGCTTTGTGGAATGTGCGCACAACGTCCACGCGAGCGTGTAATGGCTTAGTTCATGACGCTGTCACTAGCTGTAGCCACAGCAGCCGGATATCCAACTAGCTTTTAAATCGTGAGTTAAACGGGAGCGCATTCATAAAGCTCATGTAATATGATATGTACAGGTTACTTTTGGGTTTCTTTGAATGCTGGAGAACTTGTCCGACCATATTAAAAGTCTCCGAATATAGGCCAAAAAATCACCAAATCCGCTAAATAACCGAACAAGAAAATAGCAAGGGTCGCATCTACCGTTATTTTGGCACATGGCACAATACCCTTTTCTTACACAGTTACACAGTCACAAACACACAACCACACGCATTGGCCCGCTGTAACATGTAACTCTCGATTGTCGGCATGTCCTAAACTAGACTATATAAGGCTGAGACCAGTTCCCGCAAATATTGTTTTTTGCGTTTCTTCAAATTTCCTAACTCTTGATTCCTCAATAATAGTATACCTTCAACTAAACATGCCCAAGATCTCTGTTCTCGTCATACTACGCGCCGTCCAGGTCTTTCTGGCCATCATCGTGCTCGGTCTCTCTAGCTACACCGTTCACACTGAGAAAGACATCACTAGCTACTACTTTGGTGGCAGCGGCTCCAGCACGGGCATTGACAACTTTTCAGTTTTCTGTCCCGTCTGGACCCTGTTGGTCGTTGCCTATATGCTGATTGCACCTCTCTACGTGACCATAATCGCCATACCCATTCTAGTCTTTATAATTGAGCTTGTAACCACCATCTTCTGGTTTTCGTCGTGGATTGCTCAGGCGTCGCAATGGGCTCCCGTTTCGTGCGGAGGAGCCGTCTTCTGCCAAACGGCAAAGGCATCCATTGCATTTGCCTGTTTTTCCTGGGTAGCGTTTACAGGTTCGACGGTGTTGATTGTGTTGTCCGCGATTCCTTACTTTAAAAGTAATGGACTGGGTGTTACATCGCCTGCTCTTGTCGGGGGCGCTTTTCCTGCCGTTGCTAGTACTGATGCTGGAAGAGCAGGCCCTGCTGGTGTGGAGGACAGTGCGGCTGTTGATCTTGAGGCTCAGCCGTCCCAAAAAGAAGAGGGCGCTGTGTCTCCTCGAGTATCGGCGACCGACGAGGTGAACCGTCCTCCTGTTGCTGGCACTGCCATTTAGTTTACCTACGGAAGCTAGAAGGTCAGGGGGCTACAGCCATGTGAGCCCTACTCAGCCATGAGCCTTGATATATCTGAGGTGGCTTGTGAATTCGTTTTATTTGATTTAATGTTGTTAGTTTATTTAATCCTTTATTCAAGACTTTTTAATGTCTGGCTCAGGATCTGCTAGTTTAGTCCAGATTATAGTAGTACGGTTTATACCAATACTGTTGTGCCCTTTGATACCAGATTTCTGAGCAAGTTGTTGACTCGATCTACTGGAAGCTTGAGTTAACGTTGCCGCTTAGGTGTTGTGTTCATGTGTTCACATGTTCCTGTGATCGAGATTCCAATTCAAGATAGCTGTTGTGAGGCAATGAGGCAAAACTTGGGTATAAACTAAATATATAGACGTATAATGGTATACTGGTATGGGAGTATGGACACGATGTTGAATAAAGGCAATGAATCAACGAATCCACAGTAAAGCAACTAAATTCACACTTGCTCTAACGGGAAGCCTTCTTTATTGTAGACTCAGGGCTCAAGTTTCAAGACAGAAGGCTTAAAGTTCAAGGCTTGAGGCCCAACTGAAAGTTTTGTCAGACTTCCGCTTGTGGTCATGATTGGCATTTTCTCAAACCAGTCTAACCGTCTCTTGCACATGTGAACTGATTAAACGCGTCTCTCATTGGTGGCACAAAGGCGTTTTATTCGTGTACGCCCATGAACGGTGCTTACGGGCATACCATAGATACCGAAAAACTGTCTACCGTTGATCTATCGCTAGCTGGTACGACATTGCAGTTAAACTGTTTGTCTTTCTATGGCTGCTTTGGCACATAAGTAGCACAGACAAAGCTCACATCTCCTGCTTTTTATTTGCTTCATACACTTCATTTAAGCCGTTTATCTGCAGCTGCATGCTCTCCCACTTGCGCGCCCATCCTAACGCTATCACTTGCTTCCATTCTATAGGCTCTAGCCAGACTGAACAGAGCTATTCCCGTGCTACTCTAGTGCTTCTGTAGTGTGCTACACAGTAGAACAGCATAGTAGAACAACATAGTAGAACAGCAACAGAAACAAGCTCAAGCTTTACCAAGCTATTCATATCGACACTTCCGTCACTTGATGTCTCAAAACTTCTCTTTAAACTCTGAGCGTAACCGTTTTTTTTCCGCAATCTAAGGCTCTCAGATTCCCTGCAATTTCATGATCATAAATTCAGGAGAAGTCAAATTTTCACCTTCTCATCTGCTCTGCCCACGCCTACTAGCTATCGTTATAGCTAGTCCAATACATCATGACTGACCCATACATACCCCTGACGCTCCCTGATATAAACCCAGGCTCAGTCACCCTCAACTGGTTCGACGACCTCGAAACCCCAAGGTCCCCTCTTACTCCAAGATCCCTAAGAACACCACGCACTCCTAGAACTCCTCAAACTCCACCAAGATCCCGCGCTTTTGTAGACGATCCGGCCGCAACCGCAACTACCAATACAACCACCACAAACAACACCGATGAATTCCACTCAGCACACGCAACTCCCTCTTCCTCCCTCTTGGCTCAGCTTCTCAATTCAAACTCACCACCGCCGCCTATACCGCCAAAATCCCCTGACAGAAAGTCCTCATCTCCAGCATCTCTGTCGTTCTTTCAACAGCATGCGCATCCCAAGAAGCCCCGCATCCCGTCGTCCTCGTTTGCAGAGCATTACAAGATACACGATCTCATGATGGGTAACCCTGATACTAATAGTATGCGACCAGAAAAACCACTGGACCGCTGGATCACTTGTGCTCTGCTGGTCCGATTCGACGCGAACATCGGTCCTGATCTGAAAATCATTGAGCCAGCTGTCCAGCTTTCCAAAGAAGATTGTCGAATTATATGCTTTTCATCGCTCCCCGAACGGTCTTTAAACAAAGAGGCTCGTGGCCAATTTCACACTTTTAGGTTCGAGTCAACCACTTTCCCAGGCACGGTGCTACATGGATTTGCGCTTTTTTCACAGCGCAAAACATTGGCCTCTGCCAGAGGATACAACCAGGAGTCGATTGTCATTATTTCAAAGCTTAACTACCCGCAGCTCTTCAATGCCTGTCTGCAGCTTATGTTAGATGCCACCGCTGAAAAGAGCCGCGATTACGGCTTACCGTCGCCTGTCTCGCCGACATGGCCAAAACCAAACCAGTCTATGGAGGACAAGGCGCCCGTGATTCTTTCGGCGGTAAACGACATTGCTCAGTGGCCGTCGCCTGAACCAAACTCCACGCTTGAAATGTCGTTCTTGGGAACCATTATCAACCTATCGATCCCGCTTTACGAATCCATGCCGCTACTTGGTACCATCAACCTTGACACCAGCAGCGTCAACTTCCACTCGATGGGCCGCAAGTCAACTTCGTCGCGCCCGTTTTCAGCGTCTTCTAATTTCTCAAATGACCGCGGTGACCTCGTTCCACACGACGCGCCGGTAATCACCGCATCCGAGCCTGCCGCCAGCTGGGACCATCTAATCAACTACATTTCGGATGTCGCCGATTTGTACATACTCTACGAATATATGCTACTGGCAAAGCCAATTGTTGTTTACGCCAGCTTTCCGCATCAGTGCTCCACATTTATTTCGCTGCTGGTCGACTTGATCCGCCCAATTCCTTACGCCGGGCGGATCCGTGAGTATGTGACCATGCATACTTGCTCAAGCAAAGGTGGGCTGGACTCAGAAGGAGGGATTATAGGTGTTACTAACCCTTTCTTGATTCGTGACGTACGGGACAAGCAGACCCTGGTGATTGTGTTGTCCCAAGTACCAACTTCACAAGCTATGGCGTCTCCTTATAGGTACTATACGACACGTCACAATGGTGTCAACATTTTGAGAAGAGACATGCCAGTCTTAGAGGACATGCCTACAACTACTTCTCCAACCAAAGCTATAAAAGATTATGGGCCGCAACAATCGTGGAAATCCCGGCTTTTCAAAAAACGAGAACCAAAGGTTGAAAAGGCACGCATCTCAAATCCTCTTGTAGCCACTTTTGTGCGACTGCCAAATAATCTGACTCCTATAAGCCCTGATCTTTCAACGATTCCCTTGTCGCCAGGTTCAAATGGAGATTGGGAATCCGACCAAATCAACCGTGACGAGGAAGCTAAGATCACCAGCGCCATGAGAATTACGAAAAGAAACATAATCAAACACCGGTTACTTTTCCCTGACCAGAGGTTTTTGGCAAGCCTCAACCGCATGATTAATGCGCATGCAGCTGGAGACGATCTATTGCGGGGAGGACGAAGGAGAGGAAGAGGAAGAAGGTTGAGTCATGAAGGAAGGCCATTTGGGAGTCTGGATTCTAAATCAATCGATCTCGTGATTCGATTTCATTTTGCAACGCTGACTAGCCGGTTCCTAAGCCCGCTGGGGTGCTACCTTGATCCGAAAAAGCCTGAGCCCGCACCGTTGGCCACGCCTTTGACAGCTGCACGAAATCCGATGTTGAAGGAGGAGATACTCGGCAGCAGCAGCAGCACCAGTAACAACAAAAACAGTCAGCTCGAGTTTTCACAAACAGAATTTATGAACGACCTAGTTTCAACTACCTATGCTGTTTTGCCTCGCCGCAAAGAAAGTCTGAAAAAGATGCGGCCCCAGTCCATGATTGTGTCATCTTCGTCGTTGTTGACGAGCAAGAGCGACGGCGGGAACCCGGGCTGGTCGTTATCTACGATGAACAGCGATAATGATGCTTATGGGTCATCGAGCACGCTGTATCCTATTAGTTCGACAGAAAATGCGAGTGCTACAGCCGCGACAGAAAATGGTGGTAACACGAATGCGAGCGAATTGAAACGAAATGTGTTTCTTAAAAGAAATGGATCAAAACGATCACTAGGTGGTACCGGCGGAGGGTACAATATTACAAGAGGAAATGCATCATCAACGTCTTTGATGGTGTCCAGTAATGGAAATTTCAGTGGCAATGTGAGCAATTCTAACCTTGTACCACAATTGCCTGAAGGTGCATTTTCCACTCAAGCACCAGCCCAAGTGCCCCAATTGCATGTGAGCGCGGGTGACAAAGCTAATAACAGAAGATCATCAATGCTAGCACTATCAAGCCTGGGTATAAAATTTACGCCTAACTCTTCCGGTACTGGTGTTGGTTCACCGCCTACTACACCAAGTATCGGTAGCCACTCTGCTTCAGTTTTGAATTCCAGCGGAAGTAGTAGAAGGCTTGAAGTAGCGGTACCTCACTCTGCTGCGAAATATCAACATGAAGGTCAAGAGCAACAGACATGGAAAGCGACGTCAAACGCAACGGCAAATGCTAATGCTAATGCAAATGTAATTTCCAACACAAACGGAAATGCGACAGCGAACCTTCATAAGCAGGCTATTTACAAGTTGTTTCTGGTGACTCCAAATTTCAAAAGCTGGTTGAATATGAATAATGTGAGCATTGAGCATTGAGCTTGACAGGTGAGTTCAAGAGACGAGCTCGAGCTAACTTGAGCCAGCAGAAATAAATGATATAAATTCTGGACATGGAAAAAGGACAGACAGTATCAAACTGCCTTTTACAAACTTAATAACGATAGAAAATCTTATGGTTAGTTAATAGAATACTAGATATTTACCTAGATATCTCTCGATACCAATCATGGTACTTATTTGTGCAATCACGTATGCATTGATTGATTAGTTTTCCTAAAGATTCATAACTCAAGGGCTATATTTTATTGGGATTACCGTAGATATTGCAACAAAAATTAACCAGATTGCAACAAAATGGGCCCAAGAAAAAAAAAAAAATACTGGGGATTTTCAATTCCGAGAAACCTCCACGAAATTTGAGATTTAGTCCCAATATTTACTCACGCAATATATATATATCACCTACACACACACACACCCTTTTGTTTGCTCTCTTTCAGTGCAAATCAACAGCTTCAAAAGCCAAAAAAAAAACAATAATAAAAAGGAAAAAAAGAAGCGGAATAACATAATTGAAACTGCGATAGTTGCAGCTTTAGTTGAAATCAAGAGAGTACCCATACATCGACTTCCAAGGCTACACCAATTTATGACATTTTGTTACAGTATAGTGACCACACAGGAATCCACAAGAAACGCTTTCGAATATATATCACAGACACTGAATCTCAAAAGGCTCAAATAACAAACCAAACCATATCGAAACCAACCCCATTCAATCAATTGCAAGCCCCCCTATTCTTTTCTGCACTATCTTTCTTTAAGAGAAAAGAACAATAATGTCAGCTGCGGCACTCACCTCAAAATCATCTACGGTGCTCACCCCCGCACGCCTCACCCAGCTCGCCTCAACTCCTCTGCTTTCTCAATCGTGGTACTACATAGCAGCAGCGACGCTTAGTGTATGCAATCGACCTGAAGATGTACCGTTGATATTGGAGTACATGTTTGCGCAAACCAATGGTAGTACTGGTGCAAATGCAGACAAAACCAAAACCAATGAAAAAAAATTAACAATAGTCCGCAATATACGGGAATCCTTACTCAAAGGTGCAGCTCTAGGCGGGCTTCCGAAAACAATCAACTCGTTGACACAGCTCAAGAATGTGACACCAAAGGAGTTTAGGGACTTGGAAGTTTTGAGGTTGACGCGTAAGACTGATTGGAGTCTTTCTGCTGGTTCAATCACTTCCTCTTCTTATTCTTCTTCTTCCGAATCCCGTTTTGAGTCTGCCTCTGATTCTGATACCAGCTCTGTTATAGCTGCCATTTCCACTGCCGCTGCGAAAGATCTCACAAAAAAAACCAACAACACAGGGTCGGCCTTTTTTGACCAAGTCTACGGCAAAATCTCCAAACGTGTCATGGGCCAGATGTCCACTGCCTATCCTGATCTTGCTTACTTTGCCCTTGATCATGTCTATGGCCCTTTGTTGTCATTCACTGATATACTGGGCCCCAAGGAAACAAGTTTTGTTGTCATTGCTTGTCTGGTCCCACAAGACGTCAATCCCCAATTGAAAGGACATCTCAAGGGAGCTCTCAATAATGGAGCTACCAAGGAGGAGGTATTGAGTGTTAGACAGATGTCCATGCTTATATCGAGTTGGTGCGGCATTACTTGGAGAGCTGAGGTTGCGAAACTCTAGCCTCATTAACTACGGTAGGCTACGGTAATCCAAGTCTACCATATATGGTAAACCATAGTAAATCAGCTGCACATGTAGGTCATATTCATATTGTTGTACTCTTGTAATCTTGTTCTCTTGTATCATCGATGCACATACTCGCCTTTGCCTATAGGCGCATTTAACTCCGTCGAGTAATACGCTCCCCGGTTGCGAAACAAATCAAGCTCATCCCGGTAGTTGTACTCGTTCTCCACTGCTTCTTCTTTGCTCATTGCTACCCCTGATCCCATTGCTGTATTGGTATACGGCTGCGCACTTGACATACCACTCTCGTCTTCCAATTGTACTCTATTCATCCGAGCAGACGCCAGTGCTGGTGCCATTGATTGAGATGGTGATGACTGCATATACTGCCTTCCATCTTGCACCTGCGATTGCGCCTGCAACTGGTATGGTGTGCGACCGGATGATGCTCGCTCCCATATCTGGCGCTTTTGCATGTCGAGCCCGTAGTCGATGTACGGCTTTGACACTGAATTCTGGTAAGGTTGAATCTGCTGCAACTGTTGCTGCAAATCCATAAACTGCTGCTGCTGGAGTTGATGCTGCTGCTGGTACAGTTTTCGCCGCTGGCACTCGTGCTGCAAGTATCGCTGGCGCCTCTCATTTTGCTGCCGCTCCATCTCTTGCTTGTCCTGTTCGTACTGCCACTCAGCTTCCAACTGCTGATGCGGTTTGACTTGCGCGGCTTCTGTTTCTTGGTTGTAATGCTGCTGCTGTTGTTGTTGCTGTTGCTGTTGTTGTTGCTGCTGAAATTGTATCTGCTTCTGAATCAAGTGCGGATTTTGTACTCTCATCATTTGTTCCTGCAACCATGGATTAGGCCCTAGCGACGGCGGAACTCGATAGTCGCCATGGTCTCTTTGATCAGCTGAATCCATTACATATGCCCTTGACGGCAATTCAGGACCAAGTAAGGCTTGCTGGCTCAGCAATACCTGGGCGTCATACTGCCCACCTTGCATCCATTGATTGACAGGAGCTGCCACGACCAAAACGCTGGACTGTGCCGAGGCTACACTGGGGTTCATTCCGGACCTTTGTTGGAGAGACTTCATGCTAGCTTGCCATGCTGGAGGTTGCGAGCGTCCATGTATGAAAGTATACGGACGCTCCACCTCTATCCGGTATTCCGCCAGAGTTCCTCTTGTAATCTTTCGCCAGACATGCTGTTCGTGACCACATTCGCTATCAAACGACGCCGTATCTGAGCCTGTTACGGGGTATGGCCTTTTCATTTTGCATTGCAATGGCGACCGGCTCGGCGACGTATCACAGACATTTATTTTCATTGACTTTAGGTCAACAGATTGTAAGTTAATTTTCTCTAGCCACGCCCACACCTTGGTATCGTACGCCATATTTTGTTCTTCGCGGGGCTGAAAACTCATACTTCGCAGCCCATTGAGCTGATCACCATCTTCTTGTTCCGGAGGTGTGATAAGTTGTTCAGGAACCGCCGTATTGTCTACTCTCTTCTTCTTTAACGCCATTTGGCTTTCAAAGTCGTTCAACATCTTTCGGCCAGCCGTCATTTCTCCTTGCGGCCCTTCGTCTGTGAGCTTGAGATTCTTCACACATCGGTTGAAGTTCCGTCGCGCAGTACTATGCTATTAGTAAATTCCATCTATGAATGACCCCCTTCATACTGTGGGAGGCTGGTCATCCTCTTGTGACGCTTAGCATTGGTCTTGTCATACTGGCAGTCCCATTGCATGACATCTTCCAGCGGAATCATAGGAGAGTCAAAGGTCACTTCGGCTGCTTGCTCATGTGCCTGCGCTGTGTTCATGGTTCCATGAAGCATTGAAAAGAAGCATTGAGAAGAAAGAAAACACTCAAATCATGTTTTAATCCTTCTCAACACATGTGTATCGTCGCAAGCGTCATGACAGTGGTTTTTTTGGATTGTTTTTTATTTTTTTCCGTAAAAATTCCTACTAATTAAAAGCTTATTCAACAAAATATAAAATACATGAGCGGTTTTATTGAGCAGCGGCGACAGGAGCCTCAGCGGGAACTTCCTCCTCGACATCGTCCTTAATGTACTTGATGACGGAAGGCTCGGTCTGAAGAGCCTCCTCCTTAGGAGGATGAATGACAACCAGATCGGGAAGAGAAGACTTGGGGGTACCGACCTTGGCGTCGGCAGCGGGGTCACGCATAATCTTAACCTTAACACCAAGCATACCCTGCTTAAGCTGGACGTGACGGGTGGCAGTGTCAATGAAGTCAAGGGCGGGCTGACCGGAGTGGATCATGAAACCCTGGGAGAACTTCATGGACTTAGCACGGGCTGCTCTCAGTTTACCGGAGACAACGACTTCGACACCCTTGGCGCCGGACTCCATAACATAACGGACAACACCGTATGCGGCTCTGCGAATAGCCAAGTTGTTGAGCAGCTTGAACTTGAGGGACTCGCACTGAGCGACAGCGGAAAGACCACGCTGCTGAACACGCTCGGCGTAGATCAGAACGGAGTCCTCCTTGAGACCGAAACGCTTGCGGACCAGAGAGGTCAGCTCACGAATTCTACGGCCGTTCTCTCCGAGAACCTGCTGGGTGTGTGTAGCTCTAACGACGATTTCGGTCTTGGTAGGGGTGAGTCTAACCTCGACACCAGAGTATCCCTCCTCAGAGAGCTCGCGGGTGAAGAACTCGTTGAGTTCAGCGTAGAACACACCATCGGCGACGATCTTTCTCTTCTTTGAAATGGCGGAGGCAGGCATGTTGGGCTTCTGTTTGCTATGACTGGTGGTGTCGGCTGGAGTCTAGTCGAAACTTCAAAAGGGCGGTCAATAGGAGGTTTTGCGTAAGTGCCTGTAGAGGGTGCATGTTCTGCTGGGACTGCGAAAAAAAACTCAGAAAAATGCTAGGCGTGAATATATGAGCATTGTAAATGTGACTGCTAGGGCTTTAGGGCTTTATTTGATATGATCGCTGGGAGTTTCGTTTCGTTTAATTTTTCAAACGACCAGCTATATCTACGTAGTTTAGGATATAGACTGACGCCAGGCTGATTGCTATCAACTCTATGATTTTAGAATCAAGAGGCTTAATGATATTTTTATACGTGATTTCCATTAGTGCATAATTTTGAAGACGAAGCTTTATGGAAGTTCTTGAGAATCTTTTGAGTTTTTAATGTTTGTGACACATCCTCTTTTAGCAAAGCTATAAAACACCAAAAATGAAATCTTGATAACAATGACTTGATCGCTCTTAAGACGTTAGCTGTTAAAAAATTACCATAAATCTCAATTAAAAATTACCAAATTATAACACTATGAACACAAAAACGTAATCAAAACTCTGTCATTTAAACATGATCTAGCACACATGTATTAACAAACTGGAAACCTCTTAGATGAGGAGAGCAACAGCACCGACAGCGACGGCACCGAGCATGGAGCCAGCAATGTGGGAACCAGCACCGGTGGCAACAGAGGTAGAGTTGGCAGCAGTGTAGACGGCGGCGGGGGAGGTGGTGTTAACGGTAGTGTTGGTGTAAGAAGTGGTGAAGACAGGAGCCTTGGCAACAACAACAGCGGAAGAAGAAGTGGTGCAAGGAACGGTTACGGTGACCTCGTCAGCAACGGCGACGGCGGCAACAACGGCGATAGTGGAGGCAGTAGAGAACTTCATTGTTATAATTTGTGATAAGTGAGCGTGAAACTAGGAGAGATAGTTTGAAGAAGGTTTGAAAGTTGTTAAGCGAGCGACAATGACTGTAATGAGTGAAGAATCAAAAGAAGAAGAAAAAAAAAGAGAAATAGAGGGATTGAGGGAGGTTATATAGCTGAACTGAATTTTGTTGTGGTCGGTCAAGTTAGGAGAATATGAAAATGTGCATATGGAAATAGGGGTTGACGAAGTTTCTCCTGAAAATTGCGGAAGTTAAGTTGATAGTGGGAGCTTTTAAGAACTTTAGAGAACTGCATTGGGAAGCCAAGTATCAATGGTTTAGTGGACAATTTGACGCCGAGTTAGGACGCATATGAACAGGAACATCCTGTGCATACATGTAACTGCGAGACTAGCTATATATCTGTCTAGGATAATCCAGGATAATCCAGCTACTAAATTGCTACATCTTGGTGCATTCAAGCAATGTGGGTGACTTTGCCCGAGCATTAACCAAGAAAGCTTGTGCAACGGTCGAGGTACAACTTGACGTTTGTTGAATAGGCAGCAAATTGAGCATATTTCTACCGTGGTTATTTTGTCTACTTCGCAGCTTTTTTAAGCACTAAGAGGACTTCAGGTGTAGCTTTAAATAGAGGCATTGGCTCTAGGTATCGAGCTTCAAAATCTTGTGTATCTCCATTTTTACACGGCTTATTTTGCGACGTCCGATTGTTTATACTAGCCTACCAATCGTAGTGGAACAATTGAGGTTAAGCCGGACAAAGTTAACGTTACGTATGGCGTCTGCAATGACCACTTGTGATAGCAAATTGCGAATGGCGAATGAAAATAGCTTGATTTGGTTGTGTCAAAGTGTCAAAGCAACGAATTTCTCAAATAGGAACCAACTCGTCTATTTTGAGCGTTCAATAGTCCACATTTTAGAACGTGCCGGTGCAGAGCTTGAACGAAAACTGCGCGAGATCTGTGTGAAGCTATTGCCAAGTCTTAAATGAGCGTGATACTTACGCAAGGCTATGCACACTATGTATACAACTTACGCACAGGAACTGTGCTGGAACCAATTAATATGCCTCTAGAAAAGACTGCTTTTTCATTCAAACAATCTTTGTGCGGCATCTATTAAGGGCGTCTAATCATGGATATCGATTTGTGAGGAGTCAATTCGCGATCCTTCATAAGACTCTTGACTGATTATGTCAAGAAAGCGCTACTGCTGCTGCTGCTACTGCTTCATGAAGCACAGTGAGAAAAAGGGTTACCACAAGCGCCCTTATCTTGAAACCTGAACTAATTTAGCTTTGCTTCAATCAGTACCCAACAGTGTCTTTAGTCTCGCAAGCTCTCGCCTTGATTCTCTTCCGTAGCTGCAGACAGGTCAATCTATCAGTGTCGACTATCTACTATCTACCGGCACATCAAAGTAGACGTTGATTAGATCTCATGTCGCCATAATCATGGTATCCGGACCCGAATCCCCTGATCTTGAGTGCAGTAAATACATTTGATGCATGAGGAATTGGATAAATCTTCATATTGCTTGACTCTACTTAATTAAAAGGGGCCGTTTAAGCTTAAGCCTTAAAATTTTCACTATCGGAGCTCGACGTCCTTCTAAAAGTCACGCGACAGTGCTTAATCCGCTATGCTCTTTCCACATTTGTGTCTTAGCACTTGTATCTAGGCACTTAGTACATACACTCTAATGCCAATAAAGTGCTTATGTCTTAAATTGCTGGCTCCAGGTTAGGGCGTTGCCAACGTTCCATAATCCCAGAAGCTCCGAATACGTTTGAATACGTTTGGCGGTTGCTTCTGGGGTTTCTCACTCTATAGAGTATCAACCTTTAGTAGATATCTGGACCTTAACCAACTACGGGACTTACTAAAAAACTGGGCTCATCGAGTACAGAAACGAACACACTTTTCCTCAGAAAAAATGTCAGCTTCTCGCTCTTTTGCAAGAATTTCTTCTTCGTCGAGCGCTCTCTTAAATTCGCAGGCTCTTTTGCAAACAGCGGGCGGCCAGAGATTTGTGTTTGGGAGCTTACGAGAAAACGCGCCTTTTGCACGATGGTATTCGCCTGTGAGGTCTAGAGTGCACATGCCACCGCCTCCGACGCGTAGCGGCCGCCGTGGAAATAGAGAACAGCAGGAACAACAACAAGTGTATGAACCGGAGGTTAAGTATAGCTACCCGGAGTTCAATAAGCCTTTGGCATCGACCGGCGGAGGGGGAATCATTCAGTACTCAGATGGTGTTGCGGAGATCTTGTCTCAGCCAGTTTTGGTGATTGAACGTCAAATTGAGATGATGAACGTCATTCTGGTATGGATTTGAAGTTTGCAATTTCAATCGCAAGTGCACGCGCACAATTGAACACGATCAGCTAACCTGGCATTAATTTTTTTTTTTTTCAATTTAGGGCTTTGAGCAAGCCAATCGATATGTATGTACTGCCATTTAATCCAGTTTGCAGCAATTGGCTCGCAGAAATTGGTATTTGGCCAGGATGAGCGAGCGAACGAATAAAGAAACAAAATATTCACATCTTATTTGTTAGGCCATTCTCGACGTACAGGGAAACCACCTTGGGTACATGGAAGAAGAAGACTTTGGAATTGTCAAAGCCGTCATGCGTCAAGTGTATCGACTTCACCGCCCGTTTTCTGTTAGGGTACTCGATCGTCAAGGCCAACATGTGCTAACCGTGAGTGGACTCCAGCTAAGGCAAAAAAAAACTGGAATGACAATTGAATTTGCTAACACTAGCTATCAATACATTGTACACAGATTCGACGCCCTTTCTCATTTATCAACTCTAGGATCAAGCTGCTGTTGCCTTCGACAAGAGACGACAACGCGATAATTGTAGGTGAAAGCCAGCAGCAATGGCATCTCTGGCGCCGCAGGTACAATCTGTTTTTGAAGTAAGTCCAAATTTTGTCATTACTGACTCCCGCGAATATTATAATTATTACACGTGGGGTTTTTTTTCCTAACAGTTGAACAAAACAACAGTGACGGAGATGAGAACTTTGACCAGTTTGGCGCCGTTGACGCGCCCTTTTTGGCCTTCACTTTCAATGTACGAAACGAGCAGTCCCAGCTGATCGGTTCCGTCGATCGTAACTGGGTCGGCCTTGGCCGCGAGTTGTTCACAGACACTGGTGTATATTTGCTGAGAATGGACGAATCTGCATTCGAGGTGGACCCGAATTTCCAGGACTCGTCGGTGTCTTCTGTGCCATTAACCATGGACCAGCGGGCGGTACTACTTGGAACGGCTGTTAGTATCGATTTTGATTACTTTTCGAGGCACTCTGGAAATGGGTGAGTATCTAATTGGATTTCGAAAGCTCTGAAGACTTTGGAAGCGCTAACTATTCTGTTCTTTTTCTTTTGTGGTTTTCATTTAGCGGCCTCATGTCATTCCAAAGCTATGAGTAACTGAAAAACTCAATTATATTGCTAGCATAGCTATATAGACGAATACTATACAAACCACATCATCACGACAATTTATTCTCATAAAGTATACAGTTCAAGCCGCGCTTATTATCAGTCAGTCTACCTAGCTTGCAGTATATCAAACACATCCAGTGCATTTGGTGTATAGCTATAGGAACTACAATATTGCTCCCGCTGGACATTAAAAAGAATTATTTGAACGTAAAAGAAACAAACATTAAGAAGTTAATAAATAAAAAAACATCGCACTTATATCACGCACAAAGAAGTTTTCTCAAACGATTCAAGTCAATCTTCACCTGCATCTCAACTTGCTGCCACTCAGGGACATCTAGGAACATGGTCATTCTGATTTTGGAGTTTTTACGTTTGGGGTGTCGTTCCTCGTTCAAAAGTAGTTGTGAGGATGCAGAAGTTGATGTAGATTTTGATATCTCTGTATCGAAAGCGGCATCGTCAATGGCGTATTCCGCATCACGATCGCTAACAATGTCGCCCTCAGCGACATTATCAGTCGCTGCAAGATGACTATCACTATTGTAGCTGGCTGTGTCCGCCCTACAAACGTGATCAGTGTCTAATTGTCCAAGAGTCTCCAAATCCCTTATCAAGTAACAAAAGTCTGTAAGCTCAAACCCTTTGCCTGCGCCTGCAATGCTACTTGGGCCATCGTCAAACCCCAAAAACAAGTCTTGCAAGTAGCTCTGATCTTCATTCTCACCAACTGGTTTGTTACACACAGGCTCGTACACTTGGAACGCAACGTGCGGTGACAAATAATTGAACCCGAGACATTGGTTTCTGTTTTCAAGCTGTGATGAGTTGATTTGTGTACACACACGCGGCCATGTTGCGTTCACCAACAGACTTGAAAACAACGTTTGCGGGCTGTCTTGTAAGGGGGCAGCCAGTGCTATACTCTTAAGAAGCGGATAAGAAATTAGCTCGTGCGGGTTCATGGCAATCGAAAACTCTTGAATACGAGACTCCGGAGTCTTCACAAGCTCATTGAGCAGCCGGTTAATAGGCATGTCTTTGCTTTCTACCGCGAGCGAAGGCGCTACGGCGGCAATCATAGGCCAGCCGCTGAAGTCTCCCCGGTGCTGCATGACATGCACCTTGAGCGTCTTCAAACGTGAGAGCACGGGGGCCAGAACCAGCGCTTCCGGTGTCGAAAAAAACGTGAATGTCATGTCATGTAAGAGAGGGTTTGCGGCTTGTAATCTGTCAAAAAATGAAAAGTATTCTTCTGGCCTTGATGCGTCTGGAATTTGTAGCACCTCAAGTGAGCTCAAGCCAGTTAGCAGGGCCGGGACCTCTAGTTGGCTAAGGTCAGTGCACCTATTGAATTTGAGGTTGAGGGCTTGTAGGTGTTGGCAAGATTTTGGATGGTTTGCGCGCAAGGGAAACGAGGCCAGATGAATATCCTGACATGCAAGGCGCTTAAGTGAGGGCACACACCACGTGGTACTATCTTCAGGGCCTCGAAGAATCATCGGAAAAAGTTGTAAGTTCATTGTTTCCAAACTGCCGACATTATTATTGATCATTTTGACCATGCATGTTAAAAGAGGCTCGCAAGTTGCTCGGTTTGTGACCGAAGACGTGAGTGTAAGGCTTGCCAGACCTCTTATAGTCTGCAGCAGACTATGGTCCTGGCTTTTATTAGGCACCGAGGTTATCGTGTAGTTGAGATGGTCTACCATAGGCAAGATGGAGGCTTGGAGTATATTGAGATTAACGGCCGAGGTCATAGTAGCAGACACTTTGATCCTTTCCGTATACTCTTGCAACCGTAACCCAAGGGAACTGAAACCTTTGTCCCGATGGTTGTTAAAATTGATAATTAGTCGTTTTAAGCTTGGAAGAGTCACTTGATTCACCAATTGCAATGTTTCCTGCTCAAGCTTGTTAGCGCTGCTCATCCAGTGGTCACCGGGTATAAGCTGTGCAGCGGGTATTAATGGCTCAAACACAGTTACGAATTTCAAAAAAGAAGTGCAAATCTCGCCGGAGTTCCCCAGGGAAGCACCAAAGGCCTGGAGGTAGTCGACGTCTTTTTGCAGCGGTAGCCCATCGTGAACATGGCTTGAGAAAGTTTCATCACTAAGCACAAAATCTCCCCAGACAAGAGGGCCTAGCATGTCACGAAAGGTCTTGTTCACTGCAGAGAGTTTCAGCATATTGCGTAAATGATACTTGGGTCCAGAACTGCATCCTGAACTGATTAGTCTTGATTCCGGTTGCTGGTCCAGGTAGAGTCCTTTGTAGTCAGAGGGGATTGCTAGTTGGTGTGCGATTCTGAGTAGGATTTCGTTAGGTAGGTCCAAAAGATTGAGCATTTTATAGAGGGAAAACGTAGATAAAAGAAAATGGGGAGAAGCGTGGAAAATCTTGTATTTATATGATTTCAATATAATTCATCTCATTGTGTGATATTGAACAATTGCTATACACTAAGCCCGAAAAAAGTAAGAAGTAACAATTCTAGAAATCGATATCGATTCATATCCGTTTGTGGGGTGCACGTGACTCAGCCGTACGTATTAACTTCACATGACGAAATCTTTTTTTTTCATTTTTCACGGCACAAACGAGCCAAATTCACCATAGTCACCATTAAAGCCATAGTGTATTAATACCCACGAGGACACGCCGTGTACGAGAGCCAGTAACGTGAACCTACTCCGTCTACAGTCGTTAAAAGGCTCCAAGCATCTTCATCTATAAGACCTCATGTGACACAGCTTTTCTATGCAACTTTAGTTTCAATCAATAACTTTACAACACAAACATCAACGCCAACGTCGACATTATAGACTCCGTTAACTGCAGAGCTCATCTGACACCGAGGTCTTTCTGATCTAATGCTCGGAAAACGCGACTCTCGTGGTAGCTTAACTGCGCCCACTTCGCTGCATTCATTATTAGGATCTTCATCACCAGTATCAGCATCACCGTCGCCAGACTCAAATCAAAACTCAGATCAAGATTCAGGCCTCTCCGATGAAAACGCGTTTGAACCTTCCAAGCATTCTAGAATGTCTTCAGATCTAGACAGGACACATCACTATCATAATTTCGCGAAAAGAGTCTTCCCTTCAAAGTCCCCCTTTCTCCGCCCCCAACTCCGCCAACACATTTATGAGCACCGCGCAGTCCGAGAAACCAAACGACACACCGGCAACAGATCAGTGAACTTTGAACGCCTGTTTGGTTGCGTGGGACCACAGGCAGGACTGTCAATATATCATGCAGTTAATAACTCGTTGTTCAGAAGGACGCTGATATTTTCGAAACCGGCACTTAGGGAAATGAGACGTAGAAAAGTTAAAGCTCTGAGAGCGGCGGCGAAAAAAAGAAGGATGATGGCGCAAATTCAAAGACAGCGGCAAAGGCAAAAGAGAAAAGAAGAAAAAATGAGGGCTCGTAGTGCGGATTCTGATGATAGCAGTAGTGATGGCAGCAGTGATGGCAGCAGTGGCAGTGGCAGTCACAACAATGCTAATGATAGCGACATAGACTGTACAACTACAAGCAGCAGCAGCAGCAGTGAAAGCGACAACTACGAGACAAGCCTCACTGAACCAGATATCATGGATTCATTAGACCCAAACACCTGGACGTTCAGTCAATTCAGCAAAACTGAGCGCCTCGTGGAAGCCGTGTTAGATTTGGGCACGCACAGCGAAACTGTGGTTCGATCTCACACCAGTCCTGACGACTACCTCTTTTTTGCACGACACTTCTACCCCGAAAAAGCCAGTACTACTACCACTACCACTGTTGGTACCTACCAGAATAAGGTCTTAACTGTGCCCATAGTGCAACACCCGGAGCTCCCACATTTCAACGCGAGCGAGCTGCTTGTCGCTTTACAAACCTATGCGATGGAAATGTTCAACGTGCTGGGGTATAAGCAAGATACTGCGTTTGCGCGAGCGGACGAGACAGCTTTGCTGGCGCTGGGCGTTCTGGTAGAAGAGTACATTAAAGAGATGCTTGGCCCATTTGGACATCGAGCTTATATGGAGTATGAAAACGAAAAGGAGTTGCAGAGCAGAGAAACGAAAAGGAAGGAGCCTGTGAGATTTGAGGAAAGGCAATATGGGCAGAACGAAGAAGGCGAATTTGCGACTACTGGACGTGACAACGGCAATGGTGATACAAATGACAATGATAATGGAAAAGACCAAAAGGGAAATCAAGGCGATCAGACGAGCACCAGTGAATCAGAGCTAGACGACCTGGATGGAATAAATCTTGCAGACTCACTTGACTACAGAAAAACAAACTACCAACATTATCTTTCAAGGGCGCCACCCCCCTCTAGATTTCAACCCTCATCATCTCAAAACCGAACATCATTACAATCATCGCTCACTGCTGCTACCAGCACTACATCCTTCAAACCACCTCCATTTTACAATAGCGGCCTGATAATCCCAAAACCACAGCCAAGAGATAGGCACTTTTTTGCCTTTCCGACGGGTCCAGGTTGGGAACAAAAAGTGGCTGAGTTGAGAAGAGAAGAGGGTTTGGATCAAGATTTAGGAGAGGAAGAAGATCATGAACGACAAGAATCCGAACAAGGATGGAGTGTTGAACCACAAGATATTCAGAGTGATACCAGTATGAGCTATATGACTAAAAAGAAAACAAGCTCCGCTGGTAATGTAGTCTACGAACAATATGGAATATCGATAGGAGAAGATGAAAACGAGGAATATGAATATGAAGATGACGATGACGATGACGATGAGGAAGACAATGTTGTTGGGCTATATAGCCAAGCCAACCTTTTTCATACGAGTCCATAGCTTCGATATATAGAACTCATACACACCCACAATTTATAATTTTATTATTTTTCATAGACATGATAGACTGCAACAATTCATAATCATTCCACTGATATGACCATGTTGAAACTATAGCTATCTACGGCGTGAGCCGGACTAGTCTAGTGTAGACGAGCCAGAGAACAATCAGCGCTCACAAATTAAATATATTTCAATACCAACCAAAACTATAAATCAACTAAACGACCCATCAATGTCCATACTATTAATCACGACCATGATACTTAGCAATTACCAAGTTTTCTTAGTACTGTCGCTATTGTATACAGCATCAGGCTTGACAGGCAAGTCGGTCATCTCATGGGCTTCGCGAAATTCGCTGCTAGAACCCTGGCCTCCATATGTGGGAGGCGGGCCTGGAGGCGGGGCATATTGATTAGTGTTTCCCGTATTATTATTGTTGGCGCCGCTGAAGTTGTCAGTGTTGCTGTGCTGTGCCGGTAGTCCCTGGTCTTGCCCGTTGTTGTACTCGTACTGAGTTTGAGAAGGCAAGGCGGAGCCCGTATTTTGTTGAGAGAAATCTCCGCCCATGGCATTGTTGCCATACCCGCCATGCGCTGCGCCACCAGTATATGCCGGGACCCAATTACCATGTGCGTCGTAATGACCCTGTTCTTCACTGGGGTAAGCTTGGCCTGCGGGGGCTCCGTATGGCGGTGCTGCGGGCGCACCGCCGTACGACTGCTGGTTGTACTCTTGTTGAGATTGATGGTAGGTTGGTGGAATCATCCATGCAGTTCCGTAAATTGGTTGACGACCTTGGCGAGCGCGGCGGCGCGAAGTCAGACACATGAGAAGCATGGCAAGAACGAACACAAATATAATGATGCCAAGCAGGGTCCATCTACCCCTAAGAATGTGTGTTAGTAAATCCAGTATAGATTGATTTTTCGGTGGCACGCTTACCAGTTATTCCACGTAGAACCGCAGCCAAACCCATAGCAAGACACGACTGGAAAGAAATACAAGAGCATGTTAGTAAACAGTTACGTAGAAGAAGAACAACAATACGATGTAGACTTACACTGCCGTTTATCAAGGCGTTGCTCGAGCAGGACACCCATTGAGCTTATGGATATATGTTTGTGGAGGGCGAAATGGGATTAAAGTAGAAGGTGGAAGGGCTGTGTGAAGGGAATTGCCAGAGTATACTATTCTTGCCGGATATGGTTTCTCCGCGCTATTCTACAAATAGTTGGTTCGTGAAGTCGTGAAGTAGAGGAAGGCCAGTAGTGTCAAAAACGAAGGAAACGAAGATGCTGGCGAAAAGAAGAAGAAGAAGAGTCTGGGCAGTGAAACATTGGCAATGTCGTGCCGTATTCAGTCTTTCTGTGGAGGCACTGCCTTGACAGAAAGTGCACGTGATACCGTTTATACCGAGCTTAACAAGTTCCCGGCTCTCAAGGCTCAGACAGACCTACAGAACTATACGCCGCGTTTCGCCTCAACGTGGTCATAGTTGATACATAGAGAATGTAAACTTGAAATGGCTTGGTAGAAAAGTAATAACAACTAGCACTATACAGGAAATGAAAGATTATATCAAAGTAAAAAGTGAAAAATACGTCGGGGCAGGCCTGCGCGCGCGAAAGAACTAGTTTTGTGGCTTGAGAAGCGTCGAGGCCCGAGTGAAGCCTTCTATTTCAGATGACATGCGAATCCGCTCGTTTGACAGTCTCTCGATCGACGATCGGTAATTATCAGAAGCATTGATCGTGTTTGGAGTGTGTACGGGTTGCAGCCGCTCGATGGAAGTTTGTCGCTGGGGTTGCGCTGAGAATGAAGTCGTGCTGTTACTAGCGCCTCCACTGATTGCCTTATCGGAAATGAACTCAGCTCCAGTAGATTGCGAGTCAGAGTCTTTCGGTTCCTTTAAATAGTCAAAACGGTGCTGTGAAACTTGTTCACGGATAATGTCAATGTCGCGAGGTCTGTAAATCTTCTGATAACACTTGGCAGTCCAGCGAGGAAGAATACATACAACCACCGCAAGCAATAAGTATGCCCAAAACGACAGACTACCATAAATTTGGGGAGCAGCCTTGTAGAATGGGCCAGATGCAGTGAATGCGGTGTAGATTCCTGTCCAGAAAAAGACAAGAAGAATACTAATGGCAACAACCAGCATGAACGCCCAATCCCACATGTACTCATTGAGCAGAACGTAAATATTACAAGCAATAATAGCGGACGTGGCAACAAACGCTCCGTATCCTTCGCGATAATTGTTCTGATGACCACTAGTAGTCACAAAACTGCCGGTCCAGAACAGGCAGAAAGCAAAAAAGTAGCAGACAGCAGACTGATACAAACCGTCGACAATGTAAATCCAAAACTTCCACATGCTCCACTCCTTTCGTAGAATACCTCGCTGGTACAGTTGAGGAACCTCCATAGAGACCTTATCAGACACATCTTGATCAAGAAATCCCATGAAAATGACTGGAAGCGACGTAAAAGCAAGGTTGAAAAGGGTAATGTAAGTGTAGTCAAACAAGTATGAAGTGTCAAAGTTGTTGTGAATACCATACCAAAATAGTGTCAGCGTGAAGACTACATTTTTGAAAAACAAATTGGCAGTAACTTCGGTAAGGCGGCGATAATCCCATCGTCCATGAACCAAGAGAAGGCGAGTAAGGAATCGAAACTGTCCAAATGCATAATCAGAACTCATAACGGCCTGACGACCCTCAACACCAGCTATTCCAACGCCAACGTCTGCCTCTTGAATCATTGCAACATCATTGGCACCATCGCCAATGGAAAGAGTGGTGACATCTAAAGTAGTTTTGACAGCAGAAACAACTGATGCTTTTTGAGAAGGCGAAACACGGCAACAAAGTACAGATTTGCACTGTTTACCAAGAAGAACAAACTTGTGACGCAAAGACGGGTCCAAGACTTGCTCCAGCGCATCACCATCAACAACCATGGCAAACTGTGCCGTAGGCACACTGTGATCATTTCTGGCGGCAGCCATTTCTTTTTCACTTCCAGTCAAGTTGAAACGCTGTAAAAATCCATCCAGAACTGCCCCAACCTCAGCAAGAGACTTGTCTTTGAACTGCAAAACCAAAAGTTCCATACTGTTATCCAGTAAGTTACAAGAGTAGCCAATGTTAATGGCGGTTTCAACCTTGTCTCCCGTGAGAACCCAAAGCTTGATACCGGCACGGCCCAAAAGCTCAATTGCCTCTGGTACACCATCTTGAAGACGATCCTCAATAGCAGTACCGCCAATAAGACTGAGTCCGCGCTCAATCTCGTCCGCAACAATCTCCATTTCTTCTTCACGATTTTGCAAAGCTTGCGACGCTTGGTCATGTTTGGCAGACCAAGCCTTGTACTCGGCCTCACTGAGCTCCTTTTCGGCCAAGCATAAAGTTCTAAGGCCTTCACTGGCATACTCTTCAAGATGCGCAGCAGTAGCTTGACGAAGTTCGCCCTGGCCGTTAGGAGTCAATCGCTGGAAAATGACATTGTCAGCGCCCTTGCAAAACAAAAAGATCTTTCCGTTGGGCATGCGAGCAATTACACTCATTCTCTTGCGAGCAGAGTTGAATTCCAACGTACAAAGGATGTCGTACTCCTGGGCAACACCAAATCGCTTAACAACAACCCCGTTTCGATTACGTTCCGTAAGAGCAAATCCAAGATCTTTAGCCGTGGACACTAGAGCAGATTCATCAGGGGACTGGGCCTTGTAAAGAAGCTTGCCAGACCCGTCAGCACTTTTTTCAGGAAGAACGGAATGACACAAAGCTAGGACAGTTAAGAAATGATCCACGTTTTCAGCTTGTTCGGGGCCAGCAGAACCTTGCAAATGGTCAACAACCTCGGACGATATAAATGTAAGTTCGTCGTCATATAGTTGTTGGTCATCGTAGATTCCTCTCAATTTGGAGATCATCAAAGCTTTATCGTTGTCAATCTCTGCGAATGCCGCAGCAGCTTTTTCTTCACTATGGTTTCCATCACGTTTGAGCATGCCAATCATAGCCTCAGTGAACGCCTTCCCGTAGCTGAAACCACCAATTGTGCATTTCTTGAACTCCATGACGTTTTGCGTAAGAGTTCCAGTTTTATCAGAGAAAATGTACTCGATCTGGCCCAGGTCATCTGAAATGGCCCAAGATTTTGGAGTACAAGGGTAGTCAATTTTCTCGTAGTACATGTAAAAGTCGGAAAAGATGAAGAATGCTTGAGCTGTTTTGATGATCTCAATTGTGATATACAACGAAATGGGAATCAAATTCTGCATGAGGATAACGGATGCCCAGAAAGTAATAAAACCAGTGAGAGCTGGAGTGCTGCCAATGGCACCGAAAGCAAAGTAATGGGCAGAACTTTTGGTTTTGCCCCAGTAAATTCCATTAACGACACCAGAAACAATGGCCAAGATAAGGACAAAGAAGAAATTGATAATGACAGGGATGTTCAACAAACGAGTAAAGCGGGTTCGCTTAGAAGGAGTGACACCAGAATTCAATATAATTTTAGTGTCTTGACCAGTGTAAACAACAATCCCGAGAACCCACTTTGTATTTCTCAAGGAGCATCCTCTCAACATCAAGTTATTGATAGAAGCGGGTTCAGCGCGGCTAATGAGAGGCGAAGTAGGGTCATGTATATCTTGACGTTGATCCCATCTGAGTAAGCCATTGTAAGCATACAAATCAAGATGAGGGCCTTCTGACTCGACTCTAAAATGCGCTCTCTCCAAGTCTCTTGAGCGACGGAGCTCTTGAGTTGCACGAAGAGATTGTCGAATTTTCAGGTTGGTTTCACCGTCCAAATTTCGTGTTTCAATGTAGCACGCACCATCAGGGTCTGAGGAAGACAGAATCACTATATCAGCAGGAACTTCGTCATCGTTGTAAATCTTAACAATATCACCAACTTGAACATCCTTCCAAAACGCTTTTTTGAATTTGGCTTCTTGAGGAACTTGCTGATTACGATCGATAACGCTTCCGTCTTTCACATAGTGTTGCGTACTCACAGGGTGCAGATCGAGGGATCCGCGAGAGACGATGCTAGTTTGAGCTGTAGCGTTTGTAGCAACAGGTGCAAGTTCCAATCCCCGGGACGCCTTCTTTCTGGCTTCACGTCTGTACTTGGAGGCTGATACAGATTTTCTCATGAAAGTTAAAACAAATGCCTTCTTGGCGGCCCTGCTAAATTTCACAGAACCTCTTGTGCAAGCCTTCTTGAAGCGGCGCCATAGACCAACACTATCGTCGTTGGCATTGGGATTGTGCAAGTTTTGCAAAATGTGTGTTTTGGAGTTATTGACTTCCAAGTCTAGCACAGTACGTCGATAGTCTTCAATAGCGTCCTTGATAGCGGTGATAATAACAATAGCAATGATAGGGACAGCGGCAAGACCAGGACTCAAAACACCAAAAATCGAAAAAGCACCCAAAATAACAATAAACAGGAAATAAATATTGGCGATATTATGGAACTGGTAAAACAAGTTCTTGGGGATAAAGTTGAGGGGGGTGTATTTTGTTGTTCTGATCTTGTTTCTTGGGTATTCCGCTCTAGGTAGCCCAGTTTCAGGATCAATTTCTGACTCAGGCAGAGGTTGGTTAAAATATATCGTACGTTCCTTGTCGACGATGTGTTCTTCCTCTTTGTGAATTAGTTTGTCAACGCCAGGAACACGCATACTGAGTTTTCGAAAAACCTTGCCTGTATCCTTGACTCTTTGCGACATTTTGCGGCGAGGAGGAAGAGAGCTAACACGGAGTTTGCGCGATTCGGTTTTCTGAATAGGGGCAGTGCCCTCAAAGCCTGCGGGTTGTTCAAAACTGGGTCTGTACTCTGGATTTGGTGCTCCTGGTGAGTAAGGATTCTGCGTTACGGAACCATTTCTAAACAGGTCGACATTGTTTGCATGAGCTGCTTGGTACTGTTGATCTTCTTCGTCTTCGATCGGAGCGCCGTAATCGTAATTACTGTCCGTACTGCTTACCTGAGATTGGGTTTCGGCAACACCGGTATGACCGGGGTTGGGCGGCGCCGGTTCACCGGGTAGCTGATTCTGCCGGTGTGCAGACATTTGGGTAATTTGTAAGTCGAGGAAGCTGCTAGATGACTATATTATTGCGTAGTAGGGCCGTGGAGACGGAGAAGTATTAAAAATTAGGCGTAGTTGCGTGTGGTTGGAGATGAGCAAAGCTAGAAGAAGCAGTTAGTATTTCAGGCAAACAAAGCTCAATAATTTAAAATAAAAAGCCTAACATACACCAAAGACATGGCAGAGCAATATAGACTCTTGAGAATTGCACAGGACCCAGGTTAAGCGATGGAAATATGTGAGAAGAGTTGGAAAGTTGAGGTAATTTCCCAAAAGCCGATCGCGAAGGACTCAGGAGAAAGCAAATATTGGGGCGGACAGTGTCTGTGGGGACGGTTGGCTACAAACAAATGCTGAGGAATGTGATTTGTAATTTGTGAGATTTCAGAGAAAATCAGTCGTAGAGATTCTCGAGAGGTTTCGCAAGTGGATATAAGGATGAAGTGTATACGCTTATAGAGGAAGAGAACGAAACAAAGTAGGAGGAAGAAGAGAAAAAGAGGAAAAGAGGGAGGAGACAAATAACAACAACAATGCTAGTTGTCGTAGTCAATGCAATTTTTTTCGTTTTTATTTCCGTTTTTTATTTCACTTTTATTTTTTTATTCTTTTATTTGTTTTATTTGTATTACTACGCTGTAACTAGAATAGACCTAGGCATAGCCGGCCTTGAAACTCGCCGTAGAGTCTACCCGTAAACTTTAACGTTGCGGCTGTTAAGCTCAAGTTACCCTGCCTGCGCGTGTTTAAAAGCCCTTGGAGTTCAGTGTTAGGTGATCATAAGCTGCGTAAAACTACTAAGTATTTAAGCAAGCTTGAACTTAATGGAGCGGAAAAAATTAAAAAAACTCAACTTCTTGAATTCGGCTTCGAAATTCATCATCATTTTGGCCCTTTTTTTTTGCTAGACTAAAAGATCTAGAAATTTAATCAGAATAGAGCAGATACAACACTCAATGCCTGATGAGTGGGACGCTGAAAAGGCGGCTGGCAACAACGAAAAACAGGCATCCATTGAGCAAGTTGGAAAGGAACAAGCTACAGGGAAGAGGCGAAATGAACTGGAGCAGAAACTGGCACAGGCGCAAGAAAAGGAAGAAGTGATATCAATACCCAAGTCACAGATCCAGCTGCTGTATACGCAAATCAACACTCTTGCCAAATCAGTGGCTGAAAAAGATATACAGGCAAGAATTTCTCTGCCCCTGGCTAAAACATCTTCGCTGGACCGATCGCGCCTGGGTTCAATTCATACAGCGGGAGCAAGTTTACAGCGACCAGTGAGAGCAGGCCAAGCTCCTGGATACCAGCGTCAACGCCAGCATCATACTCAACTCCAGCATCAGCATCGACATCAGCATAATTTGGAAAACCCCGCTGGACCAGGATCAGCAAACCCGAATTATGTTTCTAACACATTGAAGGCAGAAGACATTCGATCGCTGCTAGAAGCATTGCCGGTGTATACGGGATCGGTGGGCGAATGTTTTAAGTGGTGGTCCCTGCAAGTGGAATCGTTTTGCAAAACATTCAACCTTGATGTGAGCAAGATAGAGCACTATATTCCTCAACAGCTGCTGAAGGATAAAGCACTGGAAAAATACCATGAAATATTACGAGAGCATAATCTGAGCAGTGCAGGATCACATTCTGGACGGACAGTGTCGTCTCCAAGTACTAATAATAGCAGCCGAAGCACAGGCAGCAACTGGCGAGCTCGATCGTTATCCTGGGCCATTTTGACCAAAGAACTTTCCAAGCTCGACAATCCTATTCTACGCAGCATTTACATTCATGAACAAATAGCATGCCTACGCGGAGCAGTGTGTACTGCCAACTCTTCAAACACAACAATAGACGAAGGCATGGTAACAACTCTCATTACGAAATTTCGCAAATTGGAATCACAGCTTGATTTTGCACCGCTGGGCGATAGGTTGTACTTGATATTTAGTGTGTTGCCTGAAGCAAAGACCCTAATTTTAGAAAAGATTGCGAGCAGCCGCGACAGTAATAGCATCGACGGCAATGGAAAGAGCAGCCAAGATGCCAAAAATAGTAGCGCCAATACTGCTAGCATTTTCAACAATGTTGATGAGCTGTGCGACTTTATTTTGATTCATCTGGATGAGCTCATTAAGTCCGTCAATGTCAGTGGGAATTTCAATGGCAATTCTGGCAATTCTTTGCAACACAAAAACTTAGCAACTTCAAGAGGAGGTTCAAAACTGACTGCGCACGCAGTACCGCCAACTACAACAGCGCATCCACTGGCAGTAGCTAGAGCTCCCAAAATAAGCTCATCAGCTACCGGCACTATAACATCCATGCAAATTGCGACAGTATATGCGGCATCTAAAACTTCTGGTGTAACACCAGCTGTTCCGACGGCAGCAACAGTAGCGGAATCTCGTGGTACAGCAACGCCTTCTCACTCTCCTACTCCCTCTCTTTCCCCTTTATCTTTGCCTTCTACTTCGATCAAAAGCACACCTGCCCTTAATACCCCCATTGTATCTATTCCAGCAAAAATGTCAGCCACCTCTATTGAGCCTTTGAAAGGACAACCTCAATCACACTCCAATGTCTCAACTACTACGCTTTTTTGCAACTACTGCAACAAGCCAGGACATTTAGCAAACAAATGTTTCAAGAGAAAAAAGCAGCGGCAAAAGGAAAAGATCATGTTGTATGATAGTTTGCAGTTGAATCAGAACTTGAATCAGAGCTTAAGTCTGAACCAGAGGTAGAACTAAGGCCAAAATCAGTATCAAGGTCAAGACCAGTACCAAAACATAAACTAGAATCAAAGTCAAAGTCAAAATCAAAGCCAAGATCAACTACAACATAATGGTGTCTAGCCTCAGACGCTCAGATGGTTTGGCCTGAAAGCTTCTACACTTGTACTACAACAGCATTGCATAAAAAGCATTTTCTAGTCACCTAGTAATCTAGTTCTACTGTATTGCTCGTTCTATCAGTTTTATTTTATTTTTTTATTTCATAGCCAGGCTTTCAGATGAAATGAAAAGGAACTCAGTGATGAAAATGTCAATTAAATTCACATGTACATATGCACACTACCGGTATATGATAATTGTGATCATGATACATACTGTATAAATAATAAGGCTGCCAGTGGAAAACATACCTTACAAGAAACAACTCGTCATCGTCTACCTTAGATCTAAATCCCTAGCAGCAAGCTCAAATAACCCATCACCACGTCAACGGAATCCATTCTTTCTTCAGAGCCTTTTCATACAACTCCGTATCATCATACAACTCAATCAGCTGCTGATCCAACGGCCTCGCTTTTGGAAACGAAAACCGTCTGTATTCATCGAAAATCATAGTCAAGGACCAGTTCTGAAGCCGCCGAATACAGCCTACAAGACACCCCGTGCGGTGTTTTCCGCGGTTGCAGTGAACGAGGATTGGCTGATTCTGGGGATCCAGAGCGACCTCGAGGGCTTTGGTAATTGTTTCATGGGAGACTGAATTCAAACAGGCAAACACAGACAAAGGGCGAGTTTGGTTAGCTTCACATACAAATTGCAATATTACTAAGAACAGCTAGCTGGGCATTTGACAGCACACTTTTGCCATGATAAGAAGGAAAGGAAAGAAAGAGAGAAAGAGAGAAAGAGAGAAAGAGAGAAAAAAGAAAAACTTACCGTGGACAAATGGTTCCTTGTTACCAGACATGCCAACTTGAAAGATGCTGATTCCCTGGGCTTCTGAAAAGACCGTGTTCTCTTCTGGATATGGTTCTGGAATCAAGACTCTATAATACATGGACATCCATCATCGAGGATATATGTTAGTTAAGGTGATGTTTCGCCTAGACATACACGCAATCACAATCACACTTGCAATCGCAATTGTGAAAGAATCAGCATTCGACTAAGAAAAAATCAAAAGGCGTACAGAATACTTTTCAGGTTTAGTCGTTCCAGAAATGCGAAATTTTCCGGCCTTGGGAACGAGCTTCGGTATACTCCATCCACTACTTTGCTGAAATTTTCAGGAGCCAGATTCAAATCTTTGCTTTCAAGTTGTAGATGGATGATTGTTTTGTCACTACTGTTGCTGCTGCTGTCTGAGTCGTAATCGACCGGCGGAAGGGCATGGCTGTGCTGTTCATGCTGGGCATGCTGTTCATGGTTTATTGTGTGCTGTTTGCTGGTATCATTGTGATTGGAAGTTGTGATAGAGGTAGAGGGGAAATGCTGCTGTTGTTGCTGCTGGTGTGTGTGGTTTGAGTCGCTGGCCGGCCAAGACATATGTGTGAGCGCTATGTCTGTTAGGATGTGTCTGTCGAGTATTTTGCTATACAGTAGATCTGAAGTATCGATGTATGTAGACAATCGATGTCTGGAATGAGGTTCTAGGACCTCGACCGGTATATCAAGGTAGACCCCAATTGATGATTTTTGATTGTGTTTTTCGCAACCAAGATGAAGGTAAGATAGGAAATAACAAAGGCGTTATAATATTCCGCGAAAGTAATTAATTAAGGTATCTCAGGGCCAAATTCTGCTAGATAATAAACGAATGCGAATGCGAATGGAGGCAGAACTGAAATGAAAAGACATGGAAATACACAGACAAGCACAGCTGCTTTACCAGCCCTTACCCTCAATCCCGTGTTACATTGAAGTCCTGAGTAAATTTCTCGGCAATTCTTCGAGCTACTTTCTTTTTTTGTCGTTCTCTATGCGATCGTATTCCGGTATCGGTAGTATTGGAAGCGAGGCTAGTGAGCCCGCAGTACTACTGACGGTATGTTAGGCCAGGTCAAGAGCATATACTAGACTAGCTGGTACTGCCTTCCCAGCACGTTCATTGGCTCATTATATCAGATTGATCGAATTGATAATAAAATCCTAGGTTTTAGAGAGCTCAGATGATCTAAATAATCCAAATTAATCTAAACCATCATGTGCTTACTACCATTTTAGGAATTATATATGGAACAAACCAATCAGAGAATTTATACGCAATAGTCGATCAGCCAAGATCCAGCCATGAATGAACTGAAATGATTGTTATGAGCTAGAATGTAAAATAAATATTGCCTCTAGGAGCCCAAATAGCCTATATTTAGTATTAGCTATCTATGGGTTTGATCTGATAACTCTCTGTGACATGTTGTCCATCAGTGTTACTATTATTTTCTTGTCATAGTGTCATACAATATTATCCAATTATGCCTGTCATTTATGCCCAGTCTCGAGTCGACTCCTTCCGTATAACACGATACATGCGTTTGGCCACCAACCTGATACAAAAATGTCTTTTTTTTTCCCGTTTTTCTCTTCTTCTCTACTTTTTCTTCTCTACCTCTTTCTGTTCTTCAACACCTCTTCTGCTCCTTCAGGATTCCCTTTGAAATCAGTTCAATATCCCTTCTACGTCCCTGCCCCAAATCCACGAATGCCTTCACAGATAAACGCCAAGCTCTCCCAGCAGGAAATCGTGCCCGCCCCCGGCGACGTCGGTGCCCTCGCCAACCGCATTAATAAAGCCACACACGCCATTCACAACCAAATCAACAACCTCATTAGCATAAAACTTGTCTTCGCCCTGCGCGATCCTCGCATCTACCGCCAGGGCATTCAGTCTTTTTATCACGTCTTTCGCACGTTTGAAGAAGAGTGGCAGGTGGCCATGGCCAAAGCCGATGACGAGAATTCAAACGACGACACACAAAGGATTGCCCGTATATTGAAAGAGGTCTGGACACCGGCTCTGGCCAGAACAGAACCGCTGCAAAAAGACCTGAGCTTTTACTATCATAATGAGCCCGACAAGTATGAAACTCCAGTGATGTCTCAGCAGATTGAGTTTGCCCAGCATATCCGTAAAGTAATCAGCGACAAACCCCATCTGGCCCTGGCATATGGCCACACGATGTATCTAGCGCTTTTCGCGGGCGGTCGAATCCTACGGTCCAGTATAATGCGGTCTGCAGGCCTGTTCCCACAGATCGAAGGCTTGTCCACCGAGGAGGTCGCGCTGAGAGGTACAAACTTGTTTCGGTTTGAGGTGGATGATGAAGATGCTCTGCGTTTGGGATTCAAGTCGCGATACGAGTTGGCCACCCGAAACGACCTCTCGGAGCAGGAGAAGCGTGACATAATTGAAGAGTCTGAAGAAATCTTTCGACGAAACATTCTTTGCGTGTCGGAGATAGCGCAGAAGAATGCAACCATCATGGCCGCAAAGCTGGGATACAGAGCATTCCAGGCGTCCAAGATTGTACTAATGGCGATAATGATATTCCTGGTCTTTTACCAGCTGCGTCGCTTGTTGTTTTAGCTCCAGTAAATCACAAACCATCATTATATATTGTTGTACGCGCTCAATGGCGGGGGACTAGGGATTTCGATGTCCAGCTACCAAGTTAGTCTCGTGGTGATCTGTACGTAATTGAACTCAAAACTTACTGAAAGATATCCAGACCTTAACGGTGATATAAACACGACGCTCTTTCCCCTGAACTGCAGGTCCTTGTTGACTTCTGTAATGTACTCTTCCAGTCTTTTCAACCTCGTTTTTGAATAAGGCTCCCTAACGAGCTCTGCCAACCAGCAAGTGGCCCAGTTCAAAAGAAAATCGACAACGTTGCGGGCCATATACGGCCACAGGGCCTCTTTCAGGTGCTTGTTGACTGTTTGAACGATAGATGCCAGTTCCTCGTGAGAAAGGTACAATCTGAGGGGCGAGACTGAAGACAATGCTATGCTGAGCGCTGCTGCTCCTTCGTGGTCGTGGTCAGCGTCGCAAGAGGTTTGGCTGCTTGATACAGGGTCAGGGACTAGTGCGCCGGGCTCTTCACCGGGAAAATATGTGGAAAATTGCGGGACTAGATCACCGTGACTGAACTCACGAGGAATACGGACAATGCGCGTTTTTGAGAGCGTGGGTACCGGTGTTGTTGCATCAAAGGCCGGATTAGATACAGGATTAGAGGTAGATGATTTGACTGCCGGAAGGTACGGATTCTGGAAGTGTGTCAGCAGGACCGCCGGCTGACTGCCTTCTTGCAGAGGAAGCGCGTATCCAAGCTGATCCAGCTGCTCGTGGGCGGTGGAGAGTAGGTACTCGTGGTAGTTGTAGAACTTGACAGAGCTGTTTGGGGTGGTGCTGGTGGTGGCATCTAGATCGGTGCCGGACTTCGTGTTTGGCGGCATCGATAATTTCTGAGAACTCAATGTCGGTCAAAGCCTATGAAGGGCTGTTTCAAAAAGAAGAATTTAGAGAAGAATAAGTAATTTACCAGGAAAAAAGTAAATTATTAAGAGGAAGTAAAGCTTTAGTAAAAAGTTATTAAAATGTTGAAGCCAGCTCCTCAGGAAACTTTCTTAGTTGCTCTCGTTCCCCTTTTGCAACTATAAAATGAAGCTTCTTTCTTCAAAGTTGTCAGGTTTTTATTTCTTTCATCCTTCTCCAGCCACATTTTCAGCCCTTCTAACCTTTCGCACTGTATGTATTTAGCGCACTTCACGCCGCTGCTTGTTACCGTTCTAACGATACTACTCATAGCAAACGGTCCGAACCATGTCAACTACTACTGTAAGCACCTTCCTTCCGCTAGGTGGCCCTTCTTGATCACAGCTAACTCTAGCAGCCCTCTAAAATCACTTCCTGGGCGTCTAAAGACGGCCATTTCAAGAGACAAGTCGTATGTATCCAGTTCACTGTCATTTCACTACCTAACTCTAATCCAATTGCAGTCTTCGTTCCGCGACCACGTCTCAAAAGCTCCAGGTGCCCAGTTTCCCCCAGAGAAAGGTAGATACCACCTCTACGTATCTCTCGCATGTCCCTGGGCTCATCGTACCCTCATTACACGCGAGCTGAAAGGGCTCACAGACCTAATTGGCGTCAGTGTCGTTGACTGGTACATGGGCGAGGGCGGCTGGAGATTCACAACTCCGGACAAGGTCCCTGGAGCCATTCCAGACACGCTATATGGATCCAAGCAAATCAGAGAAATTTATTTCAAAGCCAATGAAAACTACGAAGGCCGATTCACAGTGCCTGTTCTGTGGGACAAGAAGACCGAAACCATTGTTAACAATGAGTCTTCAGAGATCATTCGGATGCTGTACACGGAGTTTGACGACCTCATTGACGAAAAGTACAAGGGTATCACCTACTACTCCAAGGAGAACGCGGCAGAGATTGATGAACTCAATTCCTGGATCTACGACGACATAAATAACGGCGTGTACAAAGCAGGTTTTGCCACCACGCAAGAGGCATATGATGAGAATGTCAAGACTCTTTTCAAGTCCTTGGATCGCGTAGAAAAGATCCTTGAAGAATCGGACGGACAATACCTTTTGGGCAAGGAGTTTACTGAGGCTGACTTGAGACTGTACCCGACTATTGTGCGTTTCGACCCCGTGTACGTGCAGCATTTCAAGTGCAACATTGGCATGATCCGATACAACTATCCGGCAATTAACAAGTGGTTGCAGCACCTTTACTGGGATATTCCTGCGTTCAAGAATACCACCAACTTTGAGCATATTAGGAAGCACTACACTAAGAGCCACCCTCAGATTAATCCCTATGGCATTTCGCCTGCAGGACCTGTACCTGACATTTTGCCCAAGGCCTAATCTTGACAGTCCATGGTGCGCGTATACTGTATACTGTATTCTATAATTGTGGATTGAATATTTTATATGTACAGGTGTGTGAATATACATAAGTAAGCCAATTGCAAATGTCATAATTTATGGTTCTATCGTGGCTCATTCATGTTTACTCAGGGTTCACGATGTTGGGGCCTCGTTGCGTTCACTATCTAGCCTTTTTTCCACTTGGTGAACGGCACGCTCCAGTTCACGCGCAAGATCTTGTGTAGCGTCAATAGCTTTCGTGACTAGCTCGATACGCTGTGAATTAAGAACGATTTCTTCCGTCAATGATTCTTTGGTCTCTATCTCCAGTGCCTCTCCGTTGGACTTTGAATGCTCTGGAGCGCTCGTAACATATTTAGGACTTCCTGTGTATGCATCGTTGAGCACTTCGCTTTCTTTAAACACCAAATGGTCTTCCTTCACGAGGTATGACAAGTGTTTCGCGCCCTCCCATGCTTTCCAGTTGCACCAGGCCCTGTACAGCAGGTAGATTCCTGGCAGGTTTGGCACTACGGGGAGCAATCCCAAGGGAAGCGTAAAGGGCGACGCTCCGAGCGAAATCAGAAAGTACTTCCAGTGCGTGCTTACTCCATTTGTCGCGAGGCGCGTCATGATTTCGTGGGACTGGGCTTTTGAAATAACGGTGCTGGGATACAGGACTTCGATAGGGTCGACTGTTTCAACGCTATGCTTGATCTGTTCAAGCCTAGACAGCGAGACGTGCGAGGGCGCTGATTTTTCCATTTCCTGGACTTTGCGCAGCACTGATCCCTTTGAGGGGATGGACTTGAGAGAGTATTCATCGTAGGGGATTTTCTCGAGCGCGACATTAGTCCATCGGACAATGGTTTGCTTCCACTTCGCAGGCGACTGTTCCCAGCTTGACCAGAACTTTTGAACTCGAAGGGCCAGACGATCGTCGAGCCTAGGTGACGACCGCGCAGGGATAGTGGTGCCTGACGACGAAGATAGGGATGTTGTAGAAGTAGATGCTGTTGCTGCTGCCTTTGCGCCAGCCAGTATTGGAGGCGATATATTCTGCTGACAGAATATGAACACTGCCTTTGTAGAGAGCGGCACAACGACGAACTTCATTGTAAGATTTGAGTAGGTGTATATGTATGATCAGTAAGAGAATACAAAGAAGAAGAAGAGAAGAAGAAAAGAAGTCAAGAAGAGAATGTCGGAAAAGAAGAAGATAATGAAGAAAATGTTTTCTTTGAAAAATGTGGAAAAATGGAAAATTGCAAAAAGCCAAATTTCAAGTTCTGTCTCAGCTTCTTCTCCCGCCAAAAAAACGCATTAAGTTTCTCTACCATTTTACCTGTTTTCCACCTTCTATTTTCTTCTTGTTCGGCGCCCAAATCCCTGTTTGTTCGGCTTCATTTGCTTCGTTGCTTTGTCTTGCTTCTTTTACTGATTCTATCCCATCTTTGGCGTGTGCTTGCGCCCACCAGGACCCCTCCAGATTCATTCAGACTGCCTAGCCAACAGAACCAGACATTCTTACTCAGATATCTCACATTGCTCTCAGCTTCATTGCTCTGCTGCCCCGTTTTTTGACCTGCTCTCTAGATGCTACGGGAAACCGCATTTCTGCCGCTGCCGCTGCCTTCATCCTTTAACACTGCCCAACAGCTGTTCAACTTTAGTTCATCCAAGCCCATTGCGTTCTACTAACCAGCCATAGGCAGCCCTTAGGTCACCAGTATATCACCCACACCTATCTCCATTGCATTTAACGCCCTCAAAATGCCATCGAAGGCCGCTTCTGACGATAGACCACGCTCAAGTAGTCTACTGCCACCCCCCAAAAATGACAAAAACGACAAAAATGGCTTCTTGCAGGTGCCTGTGCTAGGAGCAGCGCCAAATACAACCACCAACAATGGCAACAGGCAACGCTCTTCTTCGGCGGGCATCTCGTATCCTCACGTTGTGAGGCCTGTTCCCGTATGGATAGCGGACCAGGCGGGCATGATCAAAAAGACGTCCATGGCTTCTGTTGGGTCCGTCCAGCTACTTGCGTCGCCAAAAGAAGACCGCCCCGACTCTAATTTCAAAGAGAATAATAGCAATAGCAATAATAACTACAACAACAACAACAATAACAACAATAACAACAATAACAACAACAACATTGATAACATCAACATCACCAGCATTCACGACCTTGTCACAGACTCTGAGACCCATAACAACACTTCTAATGGATCTTCCGCTGGTATACCCGTCGACAAGGGCAAGTCAGTCTCTTTCCAAGCACAAAGCGGCCTTCTAAGCGGCCATGACACTCAACATATGGACGACTCCCTTTCAATCAACACAGCTGCTGCAATCATGTCTTCGTCTTCTTCTTCTGCAGCCAATAATGACGTCCGATACCGTGTTCCCTCTTTTCAGCTCCCAACATATCCGTCTAAGCCGCAAGTCTACCAGCCGCGAGTCGCCTCTGGTGCCAATAGATGGTCGTCTTTCGTGAATGCAACGCTTAACACGGAAGCCCTCAACATGGGTGGTCGCCGAATTGACGAGGAGGCGCTCAACGCACAGGCCGACCTAAGTGGTGAATGGACCGCCTGGGACGACGAGACACGCCGCTCACCATCTAGTCTTAGTAGCAACTGGCTTATGAATCTGATTTGCCTGGGCCGTGTTCACCATCATGAATACAGAGAAGCGCACGATAATGAAAAGTCAAACAACAATCTTCCCGTAGGATCGCACGGTACCCATGGCCTGAAAGAAGGCAATCTACCACGCTCGCGCACGACGTTCCTACGCGAAAGGTCGCGGGAGCAATGGAAACCGAAACTAATGTCCATCCTGCTCAACAACCCACACGTACCGCTAACGCTGCGAACCATCAACTTTGTACTGTCTGCAATTGCGCTTGGTTTGGCGTGCTCGGTGTTTGTGAAATCCCACATGGCAAGTCCAGCCGTCACGCAGCAGACGTCTACCATCATGGCCCTGTGCTGTCAAACCACGGGCCTCGTCTACCTCGTCTACATAACCTACGACGAATATTCTGGCAAACCTCTTGGCCTGCGCGACGCTAAAGCTAAGATTCGTCTAATCATGCTAGACTTATTATTTATAATATTTTCGTCTGCCAATCTTTCCCTTGCGTTCAACACACTGTTTGACCGGCTGTGGCTATGCCAGACTGACTACGACGACGGGCAGATGCTGCCATCATACATTGTATTGATTCCGTACAATCACTCGATATGTACGAGGCAACAAGGGCTGGCGTCATTTATATTTTTATCGCTGGTGTCATGGATTATAACGTTTACAATTAGTATTTTTAGACTGGTGGAGCGTGTTTCTAGGTAGTTATCACTACGCGGCTATTGCAACTGCGACAACAACGAAGACGACCACGACAACCACGACCTTTGCATTCAAGTAAAGCCATAGCATTCATTACCATTTTCATTTACAGTTGTTTTTATTCAAAGCTTGCCAAACTTGTGTAAGGTAAGTCAACCTTTTAATTAATGATGATACGTCCCATCCTTCTTTTTTTCTTTCTTTTGTAACTCTCATCTAAATATGGAAATTCGCAAGAAACCCTTTTTTTTCTTTTTTTTAAATGCCTCCGAGTCTCTTGATAATGTCCCAGAGTGTGCGATATAATATCGAATGATCAAACTGAAGCTTAATATCCAAGCGTCAGCTACTGTAGAAATCAAGTATAGTTTACCGGTATACACTGAATTATTGTAGACCAGAAGACAGGTTGACTAGAAGACTAGTCAATGGCCTAATAGCTACACAATATATCAAAGCCTCCCATTATAAGCGAGTTAGTTGATTGATATGTCCTGTGTAGAATCTTCCGCTACCCTCGTAATCTCACAATTTAGCGCCAAAACCCACAGGTCCCGATCCTGTCTAGATCTAGTAAGAAAAACCATAGTGTCGCCATGTACACCCAACCTGTCAACAAGCTTGAGTGAAGCCTTGCTTATTAGTGTTGGAGTTTTATTCTTTTTCGTTTTTTGTTGGTTTTCTGAAGAGGTAGAGGAAGAAGGAGAAATAGGAGTGGTAGTAGGGCCTGGTTTGGGTGTACTACCACTGGTAGTGGATACTCCGGCCTCAGTTTCGGCAGCCTTAGAAGCGGCAGCTGCAGTAGAAGTGCTAGAAGCAAAAGGCCGTTTTTTCGCAAACCACAAAACAAAGCATCTCAAGCTCTCATCTTCGTTCGACTTCCACCCATCTGCATACACTCTCGGAATCAAATGAGATCCGGGATTTTGAGCATCGAATGATTTATCTCTCCCTTGCAACAAGTCTCCCTCAGTTATCGGGCCTGAGTATACATAGCATGATGACTGCGAGAGGTTAATCGCCTGGTACCATTTGTGGGCAGCAGTCTGTTTCTGTTTACCAGAAACTTCCCGCGCGTACATGGTATACAAAATGAGGTGCCCGTGACACAGCACAACGTGGTATTGCCTAAACGACATGTGTTTCTTTGATTTATGAAATAACACGCCTTGCATAGTGATGCTGCGTGCCCATGAACTTCCCACGGCAGGGAACAGATTGACGTCTGCGACGCTATTTAGGGAGGTCTGCCATTTGGGCGTTGCTTCACCAATAAACGTGTCCATGCCGTCTTCGTTGTCGTCAATATTGAGTTTTCGTAGATTGGTTTGCCGAACCTCGTTCATGCGGGCCGTGTCTTCAAAAGTGCGCCGCTTCCAGTATCGTGACAGCTCCGCTAGTCGCTGTACCCAGATATCTCGTGTGTGCGGGTTGAATGCTTGAAAAATAATAGATCGACCTGTAGTCATGACTATTTCAAACAGACTTTCTATCTCGCATGAAAATGACCTGTCTCTTAGTCGAGGCAGCCGACTTTCAATCTTTTTCTCATCTACTCGCTGCACCTTGCTGATTTCGCAGAGGTCAATCATTCCATTGGCCCTGGTCAACATGGAAACCCGACGCTGTATTTCATACAGTGCTGCAGTGTCATGTCTATTTGCCTCCTCGGCATTACTGCTCCCTTGAAGCCACTCTATCTCACCATCATCATTCGTCTTGAATGGCATTACTTCATAAACTAAAGGCGCCTTTGCGTAAATGTTTTCTAAGACTTGGGACGCATGGCCTCGGCCAGCGATTGCTTCCTTTATAGTGAGAAAATTCTCTGCTGAGTCTGCAGCGGGCAGTGGCGGAAATGCATATTTTGATTTCGAGTAAAACAACAGGTTATCGTGTGTGTGGAAATAGTGAGCCCTGTAAAATAACTTGTGCAAATGCGTTTTGTATCGCTTGACTCTGCCTGACCATGAAGTCAGTCGCACAAGAAAGCCCTCTATAGGGACGGGCTCTTCCATCTCCACACCATCTTCAAAAGTCACAAACGAAGAAAATGGCTTCCTGGGCCGAATTTCTAGATCATGAGATTTCTGCAATACCCAGTTGTAATAGATAGATTCTTCGATACCCTCATCTAGCCATTCCAGTCGGTCATACCGTCGCCACGCAAGGCCCATGTGATTTCCAGCCATCATCCTTAATATTTCTTCTTTCTCATACCCACAAGAGTTCAATAATTTAACCGTGACTCCGTAAAGGTACAAAAGTAAAGGGCTTGAGGTGGCGATACTTGATTTCATGTCCTGGTAACAAACTCTCAACGTATTGAGCGCGCGTTTTGCAGATACTTTTTCTTGCTCCCGTCTAATCAGATCTAATGGAAGCATGATTTGCATTGTAAGCCCCAGCGTCGGAAGACCTACACTTACAAGCGGGGTCTTTTGTACACCAAGCGTTCGGAGAAATAAAGCAAGCCACCGAAGTGACGCTTCGTGAGATCGTGATCGAATTATGTGCAACAAAGTACCCTTACTTGTAGACTTCCAAAACACAATTGTTTTATCCAGAGTTGAATAGAACTTGACCTGCGTATCTGGCGTTAGCAAAGTATCAATCTTGGACACACTTTTGGCCATGTCCTTTTCGACCTTAGCAATCTTCCGGCTTTCGTAGAATTGAAGTAAAATAGGGGCACTAGGATGGCCTGTATTTCGTGCAACCATTATGTACTCCTTCCACCGCTCATAAACCCGTGTGTCAACATCTTCCACCTCATTGAATCCTGGGCTTATGTAGAAACGTTTGCTCGTTTTAACCATCACAAGTAGCTTTTCTGCAGCAATGATCTCACCCCTTTTCTTGTGAGAGAAGAACTTCCGCAAACTTTTATCTAGTAATCGTCGGCCCTGACTTTGAACTTTGGGAGGCGGTTGAGGTATAGAGGCCATGGCTTCTTGCAGGATTGATCGGTTCTCGGCGAGAATGGGTAATTGCCATGTAGAAGCACGACTGAAGACAGAGGGCGCGCGTGAATCATTTCGATCCGGGGCCGTTTCGTATTCAGGTTTTCTGCGGGCCTGGTCTTGTGATAAGTTCTCTGAATTGTCAGAGCTTGGCTCCTCAGAAGGATCGAAAGGCCCAGTTGCAGATTCCCGTGCAGTAAAAAATGAATTAGCGTCCGATGATACACCAGAAAGCATTGATGCTGCTCGGCGTAAAGGACTGGCTCGCGAAGAGCTTTTACTAGGCACTTTAAGCGCATCCCACTGTACGCTGCGGACGTTTGAGGCGACAGGCTCAAGAAGTGACATTTGTTGCTCGGAATCAGCTGTCATGAACGAAGCGGGGTATTGGTTTGAAGAAGTGGGCTCCAGTAAATTCAGCTCTTCTTCTGTATGAGGAGGTCGTTGTGTAGTTGCAAAGCGAACAGTTCCTCGTAACAGAGACGTATTGCGGTTGCTCTGCTGAAGAATACTAACATGAGGCACCTTATTGGCAGCTTCGTCATGGGCAGCGAGGATTGTCAGCGTGTCGTGGTTAAGGTTGCGGATAGCCGATTTCTGTGTTACATGGTGTGCAATATGCGGCTGTCGGGCTGGCAGCACGCTACGTAGATGCTGATACCGACTCCGCCAATTGGACGGAGATATTTGAGTCCAATTAGCCGTAAACGGGCCCACAGCGAGGACTCTGCTTTCACGATCCACTTGCTTTGGTGCGGAGTGAAAAAGTCTAAAGGCGGTAAACGAAGACTTCAATAAAAGTGGGGGATCCTTGTGCCCTTGTTGTGTACTATAAGGTGTAGACGGTCAGCAGCAGATTTCTAAATCCAAGGGCGCAAGACTTACGAGTCGTATGGAATCAAAAAGTCTCTGAGTTCTTCAAATGACTCAAAGTCGGGGGATATTTCACATTGAGACAAGGCAGAATCTGTGTCGTCAGGAGTGTCATCATTCCCACTTTCCGGAGGCGGGAAAGCTGAATAGAAAGATTGAGGATACTGCTGGGCCATGACGAGTGCTTGCTGGAGCACAGGCCTTATGGCAGAAGGAACAGATGGTGAGAGCTGTCAGGGGAGTGCGCAGCAGCCAGCAACTCTTTTAGGCGCGAAACCTAAGCGTGCACGGATTTAATAGTGGACAGAATAAACGCTTTTTTTGACTGATAATTATAAAGCATTAATGTTAACAAAAAGAATACGCAGCTGTATCCTATAAACGCTATCTGACTCCCTATTGTTTTAGTATGATATGGCTGCTCCTAACTTGTATTTAAATGCAATTACCGCTTATTAAAGTGGTGGTGAGTGTGTGGTTTTACTTGTTTGGCGGCTGTGGGTAGCAAAAGTGCAGGGTGTTAGGCTAACCCTTTAACAAGCTTTTCAACCCTTAAGAGCCGTAGCCAGACTACATCTATAACTAGTAGGGTGTGAAAGTAATTGCGGGCTACGATCTATCGGTAGAGTAAGTTTGCAGAATGTAGAGTGTTCTACATGCGCATGCCAGCAAAGCTCCTTGTGTGATGGGCTGCCCAAATCTGGAGAGTAGAGCTTGCAAGATACTAGTGGTCCGCTACTCATGGACGCTTCGAGCCAACAAAGAAAATTGACAGGCTTGAATCCAACCAGTACGTTAGTGACCCTGGCTACTTCAACTGGCACACCTCCTACATCACTGCCCTAGCTTCTTGCATAGACGACAATACTTCATACAGAATTCAACATAAACAAGCCACGGGGAAGTTGCAATTGCTTAAGAAAAAATAATACTAGTAAAGGGCGTGAGATTGAATACAAAGACAAAAACTAAATAAAACATAAAATAATCAATATGAAATCACAAAATAAACTAAAGCCATCTACCGGTTTGACCTACTCATTCGTTTGAAGAAATTCGGGTTTTGCTGCTGTGAATGAATTGCCGTGCTCAAACGCCGGTTTTCAGGATCACCCATTCCTTGAGTCTGGCTCATGGTCCTCAAAAGCCCCTCCGCTGTTGTCAAGTCATCCAGATGTACGGACATACGCATACCTGCCATGGATTCACGAGGGGGTGGCTGTTCATTGCGGACTCTTGTTTGCGCTATGTCTAGAGATCGACGAATAGAAGATCCCTGGTTGAGTAGCGTGGTACTGCTACTGCCAGCCGCAGAGCTCATATTATGGCTAAGGTTGCCGTTCGTCGAAACTGGTGAAATGGTTGAATCGTAGACACTTTCAGGATACAGCTGCTCAATATCGAAAGATATGTAAGAAGGCGAAGAGACGTTGTTCCTTGTAGGATTGGGACGTGGGTGAACTAAGTTCTCTTCATCTGTGAATTCGAATGCTTCCAGATCTTTCCCTTCCAAGGTACGAGATTTCCGGCCCCATTTTGCGCCACTGGATCTTCTGCTAAGCAGAGACACTCTCCGTTTACCAAGAGAGGCACGAGATGATGGGCGTCTTGCCATTCCACCCACAATCGATACGTCATCAAACCCATCATCTTCATCATAACTCACCTTTCGATTAGTGAGAGTTTGCTCCGAGCCCTGTAAATGACCCAAAGTCCTAGCCTGGCTTTGCTCTGCAAGTTTTTCAAGAGCAGTCACAGCAGTGAGACCTGAGTTTTCTTCACTTATAGGCTCCACGCTATCATAGTCGCCAATTATCAATTTTTCGCGAACTATGTCAACATCAGAGGGCCGGAAAAGCTTCTGAGCCGACAAGTAAATATAGTGCGGTAACAAGCAAAGAGTGATGCCCAAAAAAATGACCGACCAGTATGATGCAGAGCCGAGCATTTGAGGGCCCATTTTGTAAACCTCACCAGATGCTAAAATTGAGGAGTAGATGGCTGACCAGAGAAACACTAAGACATTCGAGATGACGTTAGCTGAAATTGAGACAACGTCCCACCGAGATTGATTCAGCATAATGTAGAAGTTCGAGGAGAGCACTGCAATTGTACAAACTGAAAATCCCATCCAGAATCTGTGGTCTAACGATAGGCCATGCTGTTGAATAAACCCAGTACCAAGATAAGTGAAATAAGGTAAAAAGAAAGATATCAAAGACTGGTATAAACCTTCAGACATGTATAACCAGAACTTCATTTGGGACCAGTCCAAACCAAGTACTCCTCGCTGGTACAGCTGAGGTACTGCAAGGCATATGCGATCCTCGACGTCTTGATCTAGAACACCCAGCAAGATGACAGGAGCTGATGTGAAAGCCAAATTGAAGAGCATAACAAACGTGAATTCAAAGAGATATGCGCCATCAAAACTTGAGACTACTCCATACCAGAAAAGAGCGAAAGTAAAGACCATGTTTTTGTAAAAAAAGTTGGGAATCATCTCAGCAAGGCGCTTATATGACCATCGGCCATGAACAAGAAGAAGGCGAGATAGGAAACGAAATTGTCCAACAGCGTAGTCAGAGGACATAACAGCCGCGCGGCCTTCTTCGCCAGCAATTCCCACACCAACGTCAGCTTCCTGGATCATGGCTACATCGTTTGCGCCGTCACCAATTGAGAGAGTCATTACACCCAACGTTACCTTCACCAGGCGAACAACGGCAGCTTTCTGAGCAGGGCTGACACGGCAACAAAGCACGGACTTGCATTGCTTGCAGAGAAGAAGAAACTTCAGTTTCAATTCATCCTGGAGACATAGTTTCAAGGTATCACCGTCAATAACAACAGCATGGCTAGGAGAAGGTGGGCTATGGTCTAGCTTTGCATTGGCCAGGGCTTCCTCTGTAGCCGCCAAGCCAAAGTATTTCTCCAAATACTCTGTAAGAAGCTTGTCAGTGGCCGCAAGTGTGTTTGTTTCAGGGCGCAGAACCAGAAGTTCCATCCCGTTATCAAGTAAATTACACGAGAAGCCAATATTGATAGCAGTTTCAACTTTGTCACCCGTAAGAACCCATAGTTTTATTCCAGCACGGCCAAGAAGAGCAATTGACTGAGGTACGCCGTCTTGTAGACGATCTTCAATAGCAGTGCCTCCGAGCAGAGTCAAATTCTGTTCTAGCGCATCAGCAACTTCTTCCATGCGATCCTCACGGTCAGTGAGTGCACTAGAAGCAACTTCGTGATCTCGGCTAAATTTTTTATATTCTTCCTCAGTGAGATCTTTCTGGGCAATACATAAAGTACGAAGGCCCTCATTAGCAAATTGTTCAAGGTGGATAGCGGTTTCTGAGCACAAAAGTTCCTGGTCGTTTGGTTTGAGTCGAGAGTAAATAACGCTGTCGGCACCCTTGCAAATAAGCAATATTCTGTCAGTACCATTCGGACCTTGCTTGGGGAGTTTTACAATGGCGCTCATGCGTTTTCGAGTCGAGTTGAACTCAATAATATTGAGAACATGAAATTCCTGCTCTTGTCCTTTGACATTGAGAATTGCGTCGCTAGTTGTTCGATCGAGAAAACTGTAGCCGACATCGCGGGCAGCTCCAACAAGAGCAGCTTCATCCGGGGACTGAGCTTTAAAGACTTTTATGCCAGGATATACCTTACTTTCCTCAGTCATAACAGAGTGGCACAAAGCAAGAGCAAGCATAAAGTGATTTGTAGCGTTCTGCTGCTCAATTCCATTAGCACCATTCATATCGGCCACAAATTGAGAAGAAATGAATGTTACTTGATCATCGACCATTTGAGGATTGTCATGCATTCTGCGAAGTTCGCTTATCATTGCAGCCTTATCTGATGCAATTTCCTTTGCCATCTGTTCAGCTTCAGCCTCGACGTCGATACCTTCACGTTTCCTGAGTCCTGCTAGCGCCTCGGTGTATGCCTTGCCATATGCTATTCCATTAATGGTGCACTTCTTGAACTCCATGACATTTTGTGTGAGAGTACCCGTTTTATCAGAAAACACGTACTCCACCTGCCCAAGATCATCGGAAATACTCCAAGATTTAGGTGTGCACGGAAAATCTAGAGGAGCGTAATATAGGTAAATGTCGCTGTAGATGAAGTAGGCTTGAATGGTTTTGACAAGCTCAATGGAGATGTATAAAGAAATAGGAACAAGCGATTGGTAAAGAATGATCGCAGCCCAAAAGGTGACGAGTCCATCAAGCGTAGCATTACCAGCAATAGATCCATACTCAAAATAAGTGATAGACGTGTTGCTCATGCCAAATGCGATACTGTTAAAGATACCTGAAAGAAGGCAAATAACAAATAGCAGGGCAAAGTTACAAATCACACTAAAATTGAGTTCGCGGGATATCTTACTCCGCTTGGACGGGGTTTCACCACTGTTGAGCATGATCTTTGTTTCGGGGCCAGTAAAAACAACAGCGCCAATGACCCATTCTGTGTTGCGTAAAGAACAGCCTCGGAGGAGCATGTTGTTGATAGAGATAGGTTCAGAGCCAGTAGGAGGTTTACCACCCAGGGCACGGTCATATTCAGGACTACTATATTGAGGCCATTTTGCGACACCGTTGAAAGAATAGAGATTAGGCTGAGCGCTTTCAGACTCAATCCAAAACGTTGCACGTTCACAGTCGGAAGCATGCTTGATACCGGTGCCACACTTAAGAGCCTGGCGAACTTTGAGATTTGTTTCACCGTCAAGATTTTTCGTCTCAACATAGCAAGCACCATCTGAGTCAGAGGTTGCGATAATTATCATATCTGCAGGAATCTCTTCATCGCTGCGAATGCGTACAAAATCACCAACGCGCACGCTTTTCCAGAAATCGTGCTTAAAACGGGCCTTGCCGGGGATTTGACGCTGGTAGTCAATAATAGATTCAGGCTTACTGGAAGGGTTGTTGAAAGGATTTGATTCGTCATTATCAGCGTACGACACAATAGAATTGGAATGTCCATGACGGGTTTGGCGAGGTAACGAATCCAATTCGTGATCTGTGATAGTAATTACAGATTTGACAGTCATTGATGGGGCTAACGCAGAGCCAAACTTGTCATCGTCGTTCGCTGAGTTTGCGGGTTGCTTTGAGGCTTCGGCTTTTCTCTTCTTTTCATCTATTCTTTTTGTTACCAGAGTGCGAGTAGCAGACTTTTTGAAGCGACGCCAGAGCGAAACGTTGTCTTCAACGACGTTAGGGTTGTGCCAGTAAGAGAGAATCTGGGTCCGGGCGTTGTTGATTTCGATATCTAGAAGAGTACGGCTATAATCCTCAATAGCGTCCTTGACAGCAGTAACAAGGACAATAAAAATGATTGGAACAGCAGCTAAAACGGGTGCAGAGACACCGAAAATTGGAAATGCCTAGAAAGTTAGCCTCAATCTGGAGCAAAAAAAAAAGTACATACACCAAGAACCACAGTAAACAAGAAGTAGATGTTGGCAATATTTTTGAACTGATAGTACATGTTTTTTGGAAAGAATGAGAGTGGTGTGTATTTCGTTGTTCTGACTTTGTTTCGCGGATAAGAAGTTTTGGGTAATTGCGTTTCTGGATCTAACATATGCTCCGGTAAGGGAAGATTAAAGTAAACCCTGTGTTTTATATCAGTCTCCATGCTGCTGTCAATGGTGGCCATGGGTGACTCAGGTAGCTGAGGAGTTGAGGGAACATTATCCGGACTTTCTGGCGTTCGCTTTTTCCCATGGGATTTCGTGCGTTTGGCATTAGCGTTAGGTCTTCCTTTGACATGTCTTTGAGTGGCCATTCGGTGTCGCTTCATAGCCTGGCGATTGTCTGCGCTTTCAAATACTTCTTCAGTTTCCCGAGTGTCGATTTGAAATTTGTTGAAGTCCACTGAACGAAAATTGTCAAGGTCGATTACATCAGGAGCGGGATTTGCAGCAAATGACTGCTTTCTGAGTTTCGCCATGTCGTTCGGGCTGACAGGTTTAGCAGTACTTTGAGGTTCATATTTTGATGCAGAGTGGAGAGAATTGATTTTCCTATCTTTGAGGATTCTTTTCTCATTTTCAATTGGAGAAATTGTGGATTGCGACGACCGATTTGTATGCAGTTTGGTATCGGCTGTCGAAGATGCGGAAGAGAAAGGGGGAGATTGTAGACGGGGTTGATTGGTAGGCGGGCCTGCCGCAGTATGCAAATTTCTAGAAGACGAAGGATTGGACCATTGGGTAACGGCATCGTTGGGTAATGACGGAGAGCCTGACGGGAAAGAGGCTAAGCTTGGAGAGTCATGACTCAAATTATAGCTACTGTAGTCAAACGCGTCGTTAACGGAGACAGAGATGGGGCGGATGTCCGAGTAGTCAGGTTGAGGAGGATGGGCTAACGGGATGGAGTTTGGAAGTTGATTGGAATACGGCGGTGTTTGAACGGACATAAACGGATTATTGCTCGAGAACCGTCTTGGCTGAGGTGATTGGTTTTGAGATTGCGAAGGGAATTGCTCCCCATGGCGGTCCTCAGGGTGCCTGTTCTGCTGGTCTTGATAGTAGTTTGAATGCGACATTATAGTGAGCCAAGCATGAGAAGTTGGAATAAGGCGTGGTGTGGACTTTGCAGGTGGCTCGATATGAGGCAATCAACGGAAAGCTCCAGAGGGGTTTGCGGAAATTACAGGGCAGTTAAGGGAGGAAGCGCTTGGGTAATGAGAAAAAGAAAAAGAATGTGGGAATGAAGGGATGAGCCAACTTGTAACGTATCACCTCACGGGAGGAAGAGGAAGATTAGAGAGAAGGCGAGAGAACGAGAGAGAAAGAGAGAGAGAGAGAAAAGAGGGAAGAGGGAAGAGTGAAACTTGGAGGTAAGAAATTGGAGGGAAAAGAAAAACGATAAAACAATATCCAGAGAATGGAAATAAAAATTATTCAGGTGTGGACCTCCTGTGTGGTGTTAAGTTCATTTGACAAATACATGCATTAAAATTGAAAAAACGCGGGTACCGGTCAGAAAGCTGTTGCGAGGAGCCTGAGTCCCTGCTTTCTAATCAATATCTTCAGTATCCGTGCTCGCAACAGAATATTCAACGTTTTCAATGCTTGCAAAAGTTGTTATATGCTGTGTGGTAATGTGGTGATATTATAAATTATTATGACGATTTGCCTGGTTGAGACTCGCGCTTCTAGCCCAAGCAGGAGATGAGGAAAGTTCAAAGGCCAGCGAGTCAATTGCAATAGAACGGGTATATTTCTGTTTATTTTCATTTTTTTGTTTTTCCATTATCCCTTTCAAATTTGGGCTGAAAATTTCATGTGGGGAGACATGACGTTAATATTGTAACTGTTGCAATCAGGAGTTCAACGGCCAACCGGACCTTGCCTAACGACGATCAGGCGTCTTACAGCAACTAGGCCGGTCTGGATTTGAGTTTTCAGTTCATGATCCCTGGATCTAAATCTGCATCCTAGGATCTTGGTGAGGCTATTTCCCCAGCTCAATATGGATATATCCAAAGCTCCAGCACTCTCGTGCTACCTCCCGTCAAGCTTCCGATCGGCCTGAGCTGCAGTCTTTTACTCCGATGGTTTAGGGTATCACCGGAGACTTGACGGAAAGTAATGAGTTAAATATGCCGAAGTAGTTGTAAACAGCGCCTAGCTATATTTTACGTAGCCAGATATCCAACCAGCTAGCTCCTTGAAGTTGTCACATTTGTCGCAAGGCATTTAGAGCACGAAGCTGAGGGTCGCTGACATTTATTGTTCTAATTGGAAGCCTGTGATAGTGTCACTATTGAGTGCTTTCTCGAAAAGATCACGTGTTATGGCTCACCAATAGAATCCACACAATTTTTTCGAGGTGCCTGATGTAGAAGGACACTTTAGAGTTGGATAACATCATCAGGGAAAGCATTGATAAAGCCCGTTTAGTCTCAAATCTCGACGTCTTTGGAAAGACTAGAGCTTCAGTGTACGGACATGGTACTGGTAGTTCTAATTCAAACGGCCGCTCTCATCATTGGCTTCGCTTTCCAGTCTCGGTAGAATCTGTCTACCTAGCTGTGGGTCTACCGGGTAGCTAGGATCCAGCTGGGCATTTCTCAAAAGCATAGCTCTTGTGAAGTAGCCATATAGACATTGGGTTCTTCCTGCAAAATAAGACCAGTAACTACAACCTGGGTTAGGGGCTTTTAATATGTTTCCAGCGCTTGACTACTTTTTGTGTCTCATTCAACTCGTGTACCTCACACTTGCTTATGGGCAGCCGGAAGAATGGCTATCCAGCTAGATAACCACAGCAATTGTAAATGAAATCTTAGAAGCCTAGTTATCTGACAACGTGATGGCTTTATATTGACAGGTTCAAGAAGCCTTTAGCACAGTAGGATACGCTGCATTCTGTTAAGCCAGGAAGGGTTGGGGCTCAACACAGCGCTGTTCCAGCACAGCAACTAAGGTGAATTTTAGATGTTCCCTTTTACGATCAGAGTGTCAAAGTTTTTTTTTGCCTGAGACGTAGTCGAGACTCAGTTGCACGGAGTATATGCCTTCCAGGTGTTCTTTTGCTCTTCTGTTTTTCGCAGACTGAATATTATTGCGAGCTTCAGGTCAAAGGGTTATAAACCATGATACGTAAAGGTTCGGATCCAGATATCCTCAGTAAATTCTGAGTGCTCTGATCCACGTACGTATACACGGTAAGCCTGAATCCTTAAAAACCTGGACTAGACATTGTTGCCTGACTTAAAAGACATACAACTGCTAGTTTGAATTACATGAGATTTTGGGCGACGTCACGACAAGAGATTTGAGAATGTACAAAGAGCTCGCAAGGAGCAGTATAGATCACAATGTGTAAGGCAATTTAGTGCCATTATAGCAACTTGAGTCGCCCAGCTGGCTATGAGCAGTCAACTATTCAAAATGCTCATGTTATAGTTTGAGGGTATTTTGGAAAGCAAAATCTTAGCCAACATTGTCAAGATGCGTTTCACTCAAATTCGCAGCACGGTTTCACAACTGTGCACGGGCTAATTGGTTTGCATAGGAGGTGGAGTGTCGATGCTATCAGGCATAGATAGCTTTGCGTGGCTTCGATTCCGTTTCTTCTTTGCCAAGTTGTTGCTTTTTTTTCCCTCCCTGTCAATATTGACTAGCAGTCTTTCTATTGTGTATAGCAGCAATGGTTAGAAGAGCAACTAGTGGAGTCATGTTAAAAGAATGCCCTCTGGCGTTGGAAAGACAATACGGAGGTTTCTTACAGTGTAAAGAAGTGACCACATGCCCAAAAGGTTATGCATTCACCTGAGTCTAATAGTGATGGAATGTCTCTTCATGATGTGGAGGCCTTGTGAGTTGCGACTATTGAGAAGGTCTTTGAGCTGAAAATGGAAAGTCTCATCTACTAGACTGAGAGCGGAACTCCGATACGCTTAAGGGACGTCAAGCGGATAATACATCAGTGACCAAATGAGCTGCTGAGGCAACTTAGGTCAACTGAGATGGAGTCAGGCCAAACTTAGCGTATCCGCTGCTTGATACCGATTGTTAACTGGCTGCCTCCAATGGCCGCACGCAGTTACTCTAGTATCTCATGTTTGACTTTATAAGACACTACCGTGCGTGAAAACACGAGATACGAGTATACGTGCTTCACAATCCTATCAGGTAGACCATGTCATTAGCACTAAGTTACCTGTTTTACGTTGTGGACATATATACAGCCTGTGGTCGATTGACCTTAGCTGGTATTGTTGTTTTTCATCAGTGGCACTCAACACAGCTAATGTATGGAACTATTACCGGTTACGCATATGTTTCCTTTATGCCGCCATCTCACCATGCACTGCAGGTAACCATTTTTTATAGGCCCTTTGTTCAAGGGTTCTGCGATTTTGGCCTCTCCAGATTTACGTTGCTCACAGCCCGGATGGTGGTGATGTAAGAGAACTCTTCAGTTCAACACAGCCAACACAGCTCAACCCAGATTTATTTACAATACTTTCAAAAACTCTTTGAACAGACAAGTCACCGCTCATTCTCTGAACTTTGGCCGTAAGGCTTGAGACAACCGTGGGTGGGCACTGGCTTCATTCGTGTATTTTTATTCGTTTGAGCTCGTTTGGGCTTGGACCTGAACGAGAAACTTAATAATTTGTTCGTGACCACAAAAAAATGGCCTTTTTGAGGCCATAAAAGACTTTTTTGATTCAGAAAAAATGCATCGATCAAAACACAACAAAAGCCTATAAAAACAGCCCTTCCTCTCCATTGTAGAAATCCCTCCTTCTCTCTCTTTTCCGTCCTTTTTGCTTTATTTCAGTAATTTTTAATATCAAACCCTTTAGGCCACCCTTCCTTAAATTGCAATGGCCAGTCAAGTAAACAATACCCCCCCTGGTAAAGAAGAGGCCATCCTCAAAACCAACCTTCAACCTACTCAGAAGTTGCTCTACAGGCTTGAATCATGGGTCCATATAGTTGACATGATTGACAATTATGTCGATTCTCACATCAGCATTCAGAAAAACATTACTTTGGGCCTCGAAAAGGCCCGTAAAGCTGTGTCCGATGCACCTCGCTTCAACTTCTCCACTCCTCCGCCTGCTGTCGAAACTGGAGCTGAAGAAGTCTCTACTGAGTCTTCTCCTGTTATTGGCATTGCGGAGTCTTTTGAGTCTTTGAGAAACACTACAGACTCTCTGATCAACAAGTCTATTGAAACCGAGCAGTCGCTTAAACAATCCGTCCTTCCTCAACTAAGCACTCTTAAGGGCGACATTGAAAAGCATATCAAAGGACTTAAAGGAACAGGGGTCAAAAACTCCAAGGATATCGAAAAAGCTAGAAGCGTCACGCAGGCTTCAATCGAACATCTAGGATTACACGTTTCTTCCTTTGCAATCAACACCCACCAGAAACTGGACTACAAGAATGATCCTTATGTTCTCCACCGAAATGTCTTGAACGCTTTGGAAGACCAGGTAGCCAAAGAAAACAATCAGATTGATGCTCTCATTTCAATTGAAAAGAATTTGGAGACTCTTGAGGTTCATATTTTGCAGGTTATCCAACAAGCAGTGAGTCTTCTGGACACAACTCTTAGCAACTATTCTTATCTAAAGGTGGAATCATACCATAACGTTGCCAACACATTTGGTGCCATTCCTAGTGGCTACGAGTGGAGTAAGTTTATCAACAACGTCAACTCTGAAGTCATCGCTTACGACACTCCCAAGCGTCGACTGAGCAACATTTACTTCAACAACAGTGATGCCCCGTCTACCAAGCCCATCATGGAGGGTATCTTACAGCGGAAGGAAGGCAAACTTCTGAAGTCTTACACCAGCGGTCACTACGTGCTGACTCCTTCAAGATTCCTACTAGGGTACTCTTCGCAGAACCATGTACAGGACCCTACGCCCGAGTTTGCCATTTACATACCGGACGCCCAAGTAGGAGAACCATCCAACCGTGCGTCAGGTAAAAACAAGTTTGTGATTCAGGCCAAAGACACATCGCGCACAATTGGAATTGGGCACAAGAATTTTGCGTTCAAGACAAACACATACGATGAGCTGATAGCTTGGTATGATGCCATTACAGGCAAGGCCTCAGTGGCCTCTCCAATCTCACCGGCTAGCCCTGTAGCTCCTATAGCTGAGACATTCCAAGAACAACCTGTGGCTGAGGCATACCAGGAACAATCTACGGTGTCTGACGTGCAATCTGAGGCTCCAGCCTACGTTGAGGAACCCATCGTTGCAGAAGATCCTATTTCTAACGTAACTGCCGAAGTTGCCTCGACCAGACTGTCATAAAGCCTCTGTTCTAAAATTCGGCGTCATCCATCCAAAGAGCAATGTACAATCAGTAAACAGTATACATGATAACATCATTGATAATAGTATTTTGAGATTAAGAGCACTTTTCAGTCTGAATTTTTATATGTCGAGTTCGAACTCGCTGGCGCGGAGATCCTGACTCTTTTGAAACCTGTACGGTAGAATGTAGCCACTTTACTGTGAATGTAATCATCGTTTATCTGGTTGCTGCTGGTAGAGTAGGCTGGTGGACAGAGATTGGCCTGTGCCATATGCCATACTTGCAGACCAGTTCAAAATTTGGCTTGTACCGTCTAACAGCCGCGGTCCAATCTAAACTTTAAAAAGATTTAAAAAAGGGTACATACACCCGACGTTACAAATTATTTGTATAATTGTGACCTTTCTCGGCAACATACAGCCATGGAATCGAGCGTTTGAGATCGGGTTTGAGCTTGATAACGGGGCCATGGCTCATAAAGATGGATCATGAACTCCCAAACAGCATCGCTTCCTTATTTTTATGAATTACTCATGCTACGCTAGAGTCCCTATTGATTATATATATATTGAGATGGTCCGAAGCCACTAACTTTCAAATTTTTTTCGAGGTACCAGTCTTAACAAATACGGCGTTCTTCCGATCAGCCGCCCATGAATATCTACTGCACAGTCTGCCCCCACTCCCACTTCTACTGTAGACTGAAGTTGTTTAAAAAGTCGATATACCTGTCTCGTATTGTGTGCTTCTTCATCATTGATCTATTCTACTGTAATTTGACTCTCATTCTTAGTCTCACTTTTACTCTCATTCCTATGTCTGGTCGTCTCACTAGACTAGTGCCATAATTCCGAGTCATCAAAAAACTGAATACCCAAGCTTCATTACTAAACCATGGCCGCACCAATACCTCCCTCGGGCCATGAGTCCTCCCTCTCTCGTTCTTCTACAAACTCCAACTCGGACTCAGACTTGGGCTCGGAGCATTTCGTGCACCCGGTCCTTATTGTCAACGACTCCAGCAATAGCACCCGCAGCAATCAGAATCACGCGATAACCACAGACGCTTCAAAACCAAAACTTCCTCTCAGATCATCGTCCCCGACATTGCTTTCAGAATCAACCGCCCCCCCACATGAGAGTTATGGATTAGGTACATCACCAAAAAAAACTGAGAGCAACAACCGAAACCGAAACCAAAAGCGAAAAGCAGAAGAGACCGAAACGGAGCTCGCCGACGACGAAGACGAAGACCATGATAATAATGGTGATAATAATGATGAACCTGACGACGAAAATGACCCATATGTGCCGCGTAGCGAAAGGCGCGGCCTTTTCCCACAAATCTGCTTAATACGTGAAAAGAAAGAACCCCACGACTATAGTGCCCCCATCAAATTGCTAATCACGTTCACGGTGTCGTTTGCTGCAATGGTGGGCCCTATGGGCGGAAGTATCTTTCTGCCTGCAATGGATGATATTGCCAAAAGCTTGCATACATCCAAGGACGTCGTTAACGTATCTTATGGCCTGTACGTGCTTTCACTTGGTATCTTTCCAATATGGTGGAGTAGCATTTCGGAACAGTTTGGTCGCAGAGCGGTTTATGTCATCTCTTTTACAATGTACACGGGGTTCCTTGTGGGCTGCGCAAGGTCCAGCTCAATAGGCATGCTCATGGCTTTCCGCGTTCTGTCGGGTGCCGGCGCTGCTGCTGTACAAGCAGTGGGTGCAGGAACTATTGGCGACATTTACATCAACACACAGCGCGGAACTGCAATGGGATATTTCTACCTGGGTCCCCTAGTCGGACCGCTCATTGGGCCTCTGGCTGGTGGTGCCATTGTGACAAAATGGGGATGGGAAGGCACTCAGTGGTTCTTGACCATTGTGTGCGGTGTCATCTTGGTTATGATCTTGTTTTGCCTGCCTGAGACTCTACGCCAAGAACTGGTTCCAGCGTATGTTGAACCAGCATTGAGAGATCTCGAAGAGAAAATGACAGAAGAGGAGGAAACAGAACAAACGATTCCTATTGAGCGCCGGCGGTCTATGAGATCACAAGTTAGTGAGAATATCGGTGCTGCTGATCCTGATCTTATAGGAGATACAGCTGCACCGTGCATGTCGCACGTTTACAGCTACAGAAGCGAAGCGAACGAAAAGTCCGTGCCTTCTAAAGATATTCCTGCTCCTGCAGCAAGAATAAACCATGGGGCTGTCGACTTCCGTTCGCTCAGCCGAAAATCACAAGCATACCTACTAATCGTCAAGCCTCTGCACAGTCTCAAGTTTTTGAAATACCCGCCGGTACTATGTTCAATCGCATTTAGTTCATTCTGTTTCTTCTGTCTGTACTTCTTGAACGTTTCACTTGAGACCTTGTATACCGCAGAACCATACAGCTTTGGGCCAGTATTGGTTGGCTGCACATATTTGCCAAATTCTGTCGGGTATGTTGTTTCCAGTCTTGCTGGAGGTCGGTGGAGTGACCGAGTTGTGAAACGTGTGAAAGCCCGTAACAATGGAGTTTTCATTGCCGAGGCGCGGTATGCATCACACGTTTTCCTCGGCGCTTTTATTTTTCCCCTGGCTCTCATAATGTTTGGATGGACGGCCGAAAAGCTACTTCCATGGTATGTACCATTGATTGCGACTTTCTTGTTTGGACTCTCTAGCATGATTATATTTGGAACTGCCATGACATATCTTGTGGACGCGCTGCCAGGGCGGGGCAGTTCGGGAGTGGCGGTGAATAACTTGGTGCGCATGGTTCTGGCTGCTGTTGCAACGTTTGTGGCGTCGCCGTTGCAGAATGCGTTGGGCTTTGGGTGGATGTATACAATGTGGGGGATTATTGCATTGGTGCTTATGGGGCTGCTTGTTTTGATTAAGGTGAAGGGAAAAGCATGGAGAGAGAACGTCAACTTGGATGATTTGTATAAATAGAGCGTGGAGTTTGAGTAGAAGGGATTTGGCTCTACGTGTTTTCCGAAAATCATGTATACAGCTTTATTTCAGCTAGTTTTGATTTATATTACGCCTACGGCTTATAATATGGTACTTTCACAAATTGACCGACATTATATCCATAGCAATTAAATACAGCATTCAAGTTTGTCAATGAGTCTTTGGCTGCGTCCATTTATGCTGGCATCGACTTGACTTTTTTTTCAATTGGAAGCTTGTATTTATCTTAGATATTTACCCACATGCTTAGCCCAAGCCTATATCAATGAATCCCATTTCATCAGAAGCTGCTTCTATACTGCAGGTGTTTTTTTAGACAATCTAAAGTACGGAGGTGACAATCATAAGTCGTTTTATTAATCAGAATCTGCAAAAAGATATTTTTCCCACAGACAAATCTCAACCATCATGCTTTGGTCTCCTGGTGTTGTAATGTAGCCCAATACTTTGATTTTTCTTTCTTGCAGACATAATTAGTCCTTTGAGAGGATATTTGAAGATGTTTTGGCTTGTAAATCAACATTTTCATTTAAGCAATTGCAGCTTGAATTTCAGGACACAGGTGCACTAATTGTACAGCCTCTCAGAGATATAGCTCACTAGCTCAAGAAAGTGACAAGAGCTGGTATAGACAACATTTCGGTAGAGGGTTCAGTTAATGCTTGAATTATCCAACAATTTTTTTGTTGCTGTTTGCAAACCTGTTTGCTCCATGTTCTATTGGTAAACGAGCTAACATCATTTTATCAGAACTAAAATTTGTAGGAATTCCGGTAGTCTACGAAAGACAGTTAGTTAGGCTACCAAAAAAAATGTAAACTCATGAGCACACGCTTGTAGCAGCCCACTTACTTGGCAAATGACACTACGCTTGGCTATCTATGGTTTTCAGTTTTACTTTATAATTACGTACAAACTGCCAACTAAGTAGGACTAGCTTACCGGTACGTGGCAGGACCTAGAGATTCACTGACGTTTGTGAAACTTTTTATTTAACTTTCATTTCCAGCTGCATGCAAAAAAAGCCTACTTGGTTAAGGTAGGCCGCACTTTGTGAGGCTAAGTCTTGACCTACAATCTACACCTACTCTAGTAGACCACTGGTAGACTATTAGCTGAAGAAAAATATATACATAGACTTATGGAAAAAAAGCCCACTGAAACAACGAAAATAAGGTGATTGAAAAAGATGGTAAGTATTTGAGAAAACGTTGAGAAAAAGTCAACCAACCCTGTTGATAAAACGATATTGACTGACACGAGTGTGTTACTAAGGATCAAAAATAATAAGAGAGAAAGAGGGAAGAAGATAATTGAGGAAGAGTTAACTGCTTTCACAGCTATAGCTTTATATCGAATTAAGAAGATATCAAAGTAAGTGGGAGCAAGTAAAAGTAAGAGGCCTTTGGCTTGCTACAATTTACATCACTAATACCAATGGTGCCAGTAGCAGCTTGACTGACGTTAGCAATGTTGATGTTATTGATTTTTGTGCCATTAGCAACAATGCGTGTTGTTGCAGAAGCCTGGAACTTCTCATATGGAGATATACAAATAGGATCGACGGAGCTTGGTAGTCCGTAAAAGAGTCCTTGAGATCATCATCTAGTGACATCCATCATTGGCATACTACTTTTATTGTGGCTGCTAGGCTTTGATAAATTTGCTCTTTATGTATTTAATTGAATTGAAAGTAGCGTTTTTGATTTAATCAATGGTCGCGCTACTTTGATTTTTTATGCGCATTCTCTGTATTGAGCACGATAGTTTCTTCAACCACTTGATTTCGGTAAACCACAGTCAAGCAAGTCAGAAGTACTAAAACAATATGAGATTTAGGCCTGTTGTCAGTATCGATCCTGACAAAAAGGCGACGAGTTAACGTTTCTTCAAGTAAGTACGATACACAATTTTTCAATGCTTCAGTTACAGCGTTGCTTTTAGGACGGGGTGTGAAATGACTTTAGTGACATCTACCTGCCTAAAACGGTTGAACCAAAGCCCTTGCAATAACTTTCTAAAGCACTTGAATGCCTTGATTCTAGCCAGATATTGAGCAAATTATACATACTGAATTTCAATAATAAAGCTCATATAAGATGTGAAATTAAGATTAGGAAAGTAATAGAGTAGAAGTTTCCAGCCTTCTTATATCTCTTATGCTAATGTGCCATATTAGTACTGTTATAGCTAATTCCATTCAATCAAAACATTCTCCATAGCATTTCAATGTAAAATAATGCTTGCAACTGAACTTGGTGCTTTCGCTTAACAGATACTAGTTGCAAATTTTTACGTTTATCCTCTCCGCTTTTCTAGCTTGAAGAAGTCGTGCTCAATTCAATTTTTTACTCCCTGATGTTCATAAGTTATTTAACTGCTTTGTACCTCTCTCTCTCTTTTTCTTTTCGTAACCCAGTTTATATTAGTAAGTTCAGATAGTATTCTTTTCACATAGATTTGCCCATGTCTTGTATACAAAAGCTGTTGTATTTTAGAAAAAGACATTTTCGGGCTTGAGTTGCATCAGCCCACTGGGCATAAAATCATGTTGACCAATGAAAAAGACGTCTCCTGGCATTTTGTTGCAATAGCAGCAGTACTTCAAAGTCTCCCTGCTAGGAAACGCACATTATCCCCGAGCTGCGTAGACTACAGCTAACTGCCTCTATCTCTAAATCCGTAAAGTTGTAGACTAAATTATGAACGTTGCAGATTGACATGCCGCAAACTCTAGCAATAGTCTAGGTAGGTAGGCGTAAAAGCTAGAGTGTAGAAAGACAAAATAGTAAGAAAGCAGGAAAGGAAGTCAAAGTAGTGAAATAGATAGGAAAACGATAGAATAGAAAATCATGATCAGGGAAACAGGATTGTCTTCCCCAGGCTTGCAAAGCGGCCAGTTCTAAGGTAACAGAGCGGATAAATAATTGATGCAAATCCAAGTCCAACCTTAGCAGATGTTGCATAGAAGGCCACATCCTAATTTTTTTTGTACCAAAAAACACAATTGTGTCAAATCCAACCAAGTTCAGGTAGTTTATTTGAGGAGATGAAGCCATCTCCTATCATGGTGCTGTTTTCTCATTGCGAGCTTTGCCTAAAATGTCTGTGAAAACTTTTGTCGTAAGACAGATGCAATGTTTTACTTACAAGATATCCATACTGATTGATTGACAAGCTTAAGAAGGTTCATATTGCATTTCCACTCTCATGAAACAGTACACAGATTTGTAGATCTGGGTGCCCCTGGATGCTCCTGGTTTTACTGCTGCTGTATTGCTGCTGCTGTTGCTGTTGCAGCTGCTTCAGTGCGTGTGAATACGCAGTAGAGCCGCTGGAGCATGCATAAAATGAGTGTGAGCAAAAGCGCGAAAAGTGTGACACAAGAGCATAAAGCGCATGCCGGAATCTATACATGTATATGATAGAGATCTCTTAGCCCAATGAACCAAAAATGCGCGTGTCTATGGTGGATCAGATGCCACGATTCACGTAAATTTACGTGTTTAAAGCATGTCCATGCTGACATTGATGCTTAGGACATGCTGGCCGAAAATATTAGACTACCCTATGCGCCACTATTGCTTCTATACGCGCTACTGCTGAATGCTGCTGTTAGATGCCAAAGCCCCCTCTTTGAAAAGCACCGAGTACGTCTCATTTTGTTTGATAACTTTCAGTAATACATTCTGCTCAAAGTTGAGACTGTTCAATTTGATTGAGCGTGCACCGTTTAATCGGTCCGTCAATTCAATGTGAGTTTGGTAGCTTACTTGGTAGCCCAACATTTAAACGTGAGATCACTAGATAGTGTTGCATCTGAATATTCCAACACCATCTGCGGTGGGCCATAGATATATGTTGCTAACTACTAAAGATGGAAACACTTTCAAATCTAGCAAAAGAAATATCTATACTGTTACAAGTAGATGTAAAATAACAAGGTAGCATAAAATTCAGGAACACTTGAATGTACAAAATAACTAGATCTAAACAACTGAAGCTCTACAAACTGCGAACTCTTGCAATACTAATTCAGAGAGGGTCAAAAAAATTAGACTGTATATAAAGACTTCAATATTTTTTGAAAAATTTGAAGCATGAAGTTTGGAGGTGTGCTGCCAATTCCAGCACGTCACTGAATATTCAATTGCGATACGCTTCAGTTCAGACTACCTGCTTGAGTCTTTAGTATCCTGCTACATTCAACCTATGTCCTGCGTCCTGTTGCTTGCTACCTGCCTACCGCTTCTTGTTCACCAATTCAGCTCTTTTTTTTCGTTTCAACTATCTAGTCTAAAGACCTATTCGGAATTTATCTTTTGCCTCCTGCTTTCTACTTTCTACTTTCTGCTTTCCTCTCCCCATGTGTATGCATGTGAATTAAAGCCTAGACGGCGTTCTATGTTTTTTGATTTTGTAGCGCATCAACATGGACTTTGATACATTGAGAGGGAAGACCATATTGTTATTGAGTTTGGTGCCTCTCAACTGGTCTTTTATTTTTTGTTACTGGAACTCGGGCGGCATTTTCAAGCATGACGTATTGAAACATCTGGTGTATTGGTCCAAACCCCCATAGTGGATGACATGAAAAGTGCGGGAAAATTTATATAGCACTGAGTTTGAAAGACTGGCGTATATAGTAGCTGCACAGTACGTTCTCTGTGTTCAGAGTGTATATAAATACTCTGCACACTTCAGCAGCGCTTGACCGCCAGCGTTTGGCAACCATCATCTAAGGCGTTCAGGGTCTAGAGCTAAAGATGGAAAGAGGGATACGATCAAAAATAGAGGTACCTAGACAAATAGGTGAAAGCCATTATTGCCCTATTGGAACATGAAATTCCTTGTAAATGATCTCTTTTTTTTTCTGTCAACTTAATGATGATTTACCGTAGACAAATCTCAATGATTATAAACAGATCTTGAACGTTTTGACAATGTCGATATTTTCAGCCCAGTACATGCCTTTTATTTGTAACAGTATTTTTGTTTTTGAAGGACTTACAATATTTAGAAGAAAAGAGCTTAAGGCTTTTTTACAGTACAGTACAAGGCAACATTCATCAAATTCGGGGTGCTTCGCAAACCTATACGCTCTTAGATATTTTGGAGTCTAGATCAACGCCTTTCTTTCAGTTCAAGGTCTAACACCGTAGTCCTCAACAAAAATTTGAGTCCGCTGTTACTCACAATGCAGGTTGATACCTGCATCTACTGGCATAATTCTTCGCTTTCTGAAGCTACTTAATTCTAACTATCATGTTAGTTTGATCATAATTTGCGTGTCCGTTACTTCAGTCAGCAGGTTTCTACACTTGGCCAATCGAAGAAATTTTCACACAGTCGTTAATATGTTTGATGCTATGAACACTGACGCTCATAAGGATCTTTCCATATTTAGTAGATGTATTACATTTACAGGCATTCCCGCGGGCCCAGACCTTATTGCCTAAGGCGCACAAGAAGGTCTTTTTCAAGCAAGAAATTTAGAAAACTAAGGCCAGAATAATGTATAATCCAAGACGTGATGCGACTAATCTCAATATGAACAAAAATATTTTGCAAAATCAAAGGAAATTCCAGCTCTAAAGTTCTTCGTTTCTGACCATGGTGCAGCAATCTTTCCGATATTACAAGCAAGATTTCAGTAGTTTCCATCAGTCTATAAAGTTTAGATTTTGGAGAAAAAAGGATGTAGTTCAAGACAGCCCTATGGTCTTGCGTCGGTGTCTGTGGCTAAAAAACCGTGTTTGATTCTGGAAGCTGGACATATGCTTCGCAGCTAAGAAATATTCTGACTTCTTTTTGTGAATTCTTTTTAATTTTTCACCGCATGAGTTTCAAGCCAGAGACATTGAATGTAATAGTAAGCGATTTATTATAAGCAAGTACTAATTATCTATGAAATCTGAAAAGATAAATTATAACTATTGATAATTTTTTTTTGTTCATGTTTTATTTTATTTTGTTTTTTGATAGCGGCAAGCGGTGGCTTCAGAAATTAATTATTGCCGAAATCTGTTCATTTTTTTTTTGTCGAGTGCATGGTCCAGACATTATGGACATCTAGCCTCCAATATAGATAGATCTCCGGTCTATTCAAATCAGCACACATGCACATGCATTGTAGGCATTTGGTACATTTGGTGCGGAACTATGGCTTACGCACAGCTGGCTAGATTCAACCAAGCTCGCACCAACCCAAAGACGCCGACGACGGCAGAGCTGCTGTTGGGGCATAAAGGCCGCTTTAGAGGGCTCCATAGCTTGGCCGGCGTGATTTCCGTTTGGGATACATCAGGGTTTTGAGCTTGGGTTCTGAAGAGGAAACCAGCAGGAATTTTTCACCTCATGCAGTCTAGTGGACTATGCTATAGTTTGTGCCTATATCTAAGGTCCAAAGTCGTAATCGGCCTGCAAAGAGACGGTTCAATGATTTGAGCAAGAAGGGGGCACAAAGACGACTGTGCGCGCAAGTACGCATCTGTAAATTTAATCAAACATAAATCAGTGACATATCCTATTCACTATAAAACCCAACTATTAACCAAACCATCTTAACTAGGCCTCATCTGCAGTTTCTGCACCCAGCTCTACAGTTTACCGGCTATATTCTGGCTTTTTGCACAAACGTGAACGCGCAAGCGAGATCAGCGATGCACTTGTCGTTTTCGGCTTGAGCTCTACGTAAACACTACTGGTATAGAGCACAGAACAGTAGACTTGACATTTTTTTTTTCTTTCTTATAGCGCCCTAGTAAGACCAAGAGTTTGTCTATTATCAACCAATTAGTTCTCAGCAGCGACGAACAAGCCGTCTTTTTGGATCCATGCCATACTGCTTTTGGCCCATCATGTATTGACTGCTGAGCATCTAAAGCGGCGTGGCATAGGCATCTAAAGTCTAAACCGGTCTGTAACCCAGCCGGCTGGAACTGGGCTTTAGTTTAAGGGTAGAGGCCATTTTAGATATTGCCTTGTTCTGTTCTGAATCTCCGTTTGGTAACAAATATCAAGATAGGCGTCGCCTATGAACGAGCATGTATGTCGTCTGGCCATCACACGATATGCGCCGTTCAGCAAAACAAAAGTTGCAGAATAGGGCCTAGGATGCAAAACGAAAGAATTGGTGGACATGGCTTGTGAGCATCTCTGTGAGCGTCTCTGCGAATATCCTCGTGAGCATCTCTCATGGACATGTCCGGGCGCTTCATGTCATACCACCACCAGCATTGAATTCGGATATGGATTCCCGCCAGTCCTGGTTTTCACTCCAAAGCTTTGTACATGTGCACAGAAGCAGACACATCCAAAACAAACCTTCGACATGGTAGAGTACTATTTCTAGATGCTCAGAGTCTGTATACACGACGATTTTGGTGCTTGGATAGGCCGTCTGCATCATCCCATTCTCTTTGATCTTGCTTTGCAGACACATGGGGTAAACAATCAAACTCGCCATCCCGCGCCACCTTGAAAGATTTGACAGATTTGACAGCCAAACTCGAAACTGGTTGAGACTGCACGATTGCACCGCAACTTCTTTATTAGGCTGATTTCATATTTCCTTTACCCAAATTAGGCGGCAGACTTGTAGAAATGTGAAAATGCTTTCAAATATGGCAGACACTAACTTTACAGTAGTCTGTATCGAGCACACAATGAAAAAAAAAAATAGAAGAAATAGAAAAAAATAAAAATAATTTAAACAAATTAATAATCTAGACAAGATTAATCCATTCGCTCATGAAATGTTGGAAGGATTGCTGAGCCAGCTGCTTCATCCGTCGCTACTGATGTTTGAATTCCCGACGGCGTTGTGCTGTTCGATTGAGCGGCCGCAGCGGGAAACTCTGATTCGGCTAGCAGGAACCTCCAACCCATTGCATTACTCGCTTTGCAATACACCGTTTTGAACTCTACCGCAAAAACAATCAGACAGGCGCCGACTATCGTGGATTCCAGCAGTGTGCACACTGTACTCAGATTGTCATTGACAGCATCCGCGGCATGTGAGATTTCAGGAGCCGATGACGACAGAGGGTAGCGCAACCGGGGAATACTTGCAAGCAACAAAGTATTTCCTTTGCTAGGGAAGAACACAAGTTCCCCAAAAACAACTAGTTCCCAGTTCAGCCGGCCTATACGATCTAAAAGAAGCCCTATTGCAGGTGGCATTCGCAAGTCGGTGGTATCTTTGAGCACAACAAAGCTAGTCAAAAAAGTAGCCACGAAGAAAGCGTGCACCAACCGCTGCAATGTGGTTATTATCTCAATCATACTCGATGCCGTCTCGACAGAATTCCCAGAAACAAGCTGTTTATTTGCAACCCATAATGCCAAGTATAGACCCAAAAAGAGCGCCCCGCTTACTTGTATCGTCATACGCAAATTAGATTTCAGGCGAGACGCAATGCTCATACTGACCCCACTTGAAATCATGCCTCCCATGATTCCAAACTTTAGACAAAACATATCTAGAAGTGGTAGCCCTTCCCAAATAAACATTGGCATCAGAAAGGTCACCAAAACCAAAAATACCTTGAGCACAAACATTGTCCACCCTACCGCCTTAAGCGACACAGAGTGTATATTTTCCTCTTTGAAAGTAGACGAAACACGGAACCGCCTCAGCACGCGACCCACCAGCCATGCCGCGGTAGTGAGCATGCTCAAGTGTAGGCCGCAATGAAGAGCGCTAGGAAATATTCTAAGAAACTTGCTTGAGTCGACCTGCGATCCATTAACTAGCGCAACAATGACTAGCAACACAAAGTTTTGATTCACAAGTGTCTTTGCTAGCTCCGAGATCTCGACTGTAAGAATGCTCATGCGGCCAACTGTTTCTTCGTAGTCGTCGCGCTGCAATCCCCGCCGCACTTGCTGAGCAGTTGAATCAACGATTATAGTCGCAACAATCCAGTTCGCAGCTTCAAATGGAATGGCACTATTATCTCGACACAAAAATATGGCTCCAAGCAGTATTAGCACCAGAGAGCCGCGAACTATATTCTGGCGCTCTACCAAGCGACTGGGCGAAATGTACAGTATGGTACATAAAATTACCCCTGCTGATACGCCCATGCTGTCAGTTGACGTGCCAATTTCACGTTGCACATGAATTCCGTGTGCAATACCATAAGAGGCTGCAAGACATAGCACTATCACCGGGTTCGTATAGCTAGTGAAGATTGCTATACTTCCTGCTATAATCAGTACTCCAAGTAGTACCCAGCTTGAAATAACTGGCTTGCGTTTTGCACAGCATGTTTGAGGACCAACGAGATCAGGAATTTCGCTGTTGCATCTCAGGTTGAGTAACAATCTTGCTTGCGTATCACATAACTCGTTCCTGAAATGCAACCCAGCGGGATCATACGCTTCCTGGCGATGATTTTCAGGGATGCGATTGAATACTCCTGGAATCTGTTCAGGCTGGAATGTATTTTTGATAAGACTGTTGAGGGACTCCATTTCTTCTGGCAGAATTGTCTTTTTGCGAACCGCATCAAGTTGCAGTTCGTTTGGAAGAAGGACTGGGGCCACGTATAAGCTTCTACTAGCTAGATGCGGCTTCAGGTCAGAGTATCCGCTATTGATCCGGCTCAACGCCGACTTGTACTCGGTTTCCATGGAGGTGCCTTCCATGTATCTTGAAAACCATAAACCAATCGATGTGTATACCAAGTCGACAGGCTTCTGTACAGTAGTCTTTTTGTAGAGGTCTGTTAAAGCCTGGGGGCCTGTACTATTGAAAAACGGGTCCCAAAAAAATTTCAGGACCAAAGAGATATCCTTAGCAGCCTTGAAATCAAGTCGGAAATCAGCATGGCGTTTCGAAGAGTATTCAGAGTAGTCACCTTTTCCGTTCATACCGTCAACGAGACGGACTAAACCCCAAAATACTTGACGGGCCGTAGAGTCGCCAATGAATACAATCTCACGTGAAGTATGACGCGAGTGCCTTTTGAAGCAAGTAGCAGTCAAATCAGGGCTTTCGTATGATTCCAGATAGCAGCCTGGCGGGCTCCAAACTGTAGGGAATTGATTCCACGAGCCTAGTTCCAGTGTGCTTTCACAATTGTCAGAATCTTTTACAGGAAAAATAAAGGTAGTTAGAAGAACAGCAAAAGTTGGAGAAGTCAAAGATCGGTCATGCGAAAAACTCACCCGGAGTCAAAGCAGAGAGAGCGCTTAAGGCAAGAAGCAACAGAGCTGCCCAGCGACTAGCAGACGGGCTCACGAACAAAACCATTAGGAACTGAGGCTGAAGTTGCTGAGAGGAGTGAAGGAAGAACGAGCCGATGTTTCTTGCAATTGATGTAGATGTTTCTTATGTCAGCACAGGGCTGAGACATGAAAACTGGAGAATGGCTATGAGTACCAGTGGTTTTGACCAGCAGCGCTTGAACGAAGTGGGTGGGCGGCTGAGAGACCAGGATGCATTAATGGGATGGCAATACGAAGTTAGTCGGAGGTTTGCATGTGCTGGACTTCGCCAGTGATGAAATAATCCCAACAACCTCTCTTGTTTTCTAACCACACAAAATGGCCCAACCACCAAAGGCGCCAGTCAAGGTGTCTGTGGACAGACTTCTCACGTTCAGAAACTGGACGTACGACCTCATTGTCTGGATTTTTAGCTGTATATTTGACCTTTTCTTTCGCGAAATCAGGCCTCGCGGTGCTTACCATATTCCCCGCAATGGCCCAATAATTCTAGTGGCTGCTCCTCACGCCAACCAATTTGTTGACGGCATTCTGGTGATGCGCCAGCTGTACGTTCACGCAGGAAGAAGGGTATCTTTTCTCATGGCTGAGCATTCACTCAAGAGAAAATTCATTGGTGCCGTGGCACGAGCAGCCTTGACAATTGGTGTTGTTCGTGCGCAGGACAACTTGAAAGTGGCTACTGGAACTATCTCAGTTGACTATGAACAAGATCCCCTTGTGGTAAAAGGCAAGGATACAAAGTTTACTAAAGATGCCATGGTTCGAGGGTTATTGGGACTGCCCAACTCAGTTGGAAATGCGGAAATTGCTGAAATCCGTAGTGATACGGAAATCCTGTTACGCAAAGAGTTCAAAGGACCCAAAGCCCGTAAAATGTTGGAAGCCGGAACAGTGTTTAAAACAGCCGATCATGTCAATCAGTCGCAGGTGTATCACCGTGTTTTCAGCTCACTGAACGAGGGAGCATGCGTTGGAATTTTTCCTGAAGGTGGTTCCCACGACAGGTCTGATCTATTGCCGCTGAAGGCTGGAGTTGCCATCATGGCACTTGGGGCCCTGGCCCAATATCCCGACTGCAATGTTCAAATTGTTCCGGTTGGCCTGAATTATTTCCATCGCAACAAATTCCGATCGCGAGCTGTAATTGAATTTGGTCCTCCATTGTCTGTATCGCCAGAACTCGTCGCGCAGTACAAATCTGGAGGCCAAGACAAACGACAGGCGGTTTCAAACTTACTGGATACCGTTACAGATGCTTTGCGAGCAGTCACGGTCAATAGCCCTGACTGGGATACACACATGGCTATACAGGCTGCCCGGAGGCTATACCAACCCATGGGCCGAAAAATTCCTTTGCCTGTGGTTGTAGAGCTTAACCGCCGACTTCTGGCTGGTTATTTGCATTACAAGGATAATCCAGCAATCATGGAGCTTCGCGATGATGTAGCAAAATACAATCAAGACCTGCGCAACATGGGTATTAGAGACCATCAAGTAGAAGCGGCCAATCTCAGCCGGACCACAATCTTGGGCCGAGTTTTGTGGCGGACTCTCAAGCTGTCAGTTCTTTTGCTTGCCGCACTGCCTGGGACAATTCTGTTTATGCCTATTTTTATTGCCTCTCGCACGATTTCACGGCGAAAGGCTGCAGAGGCTTTGAAAGGTTCTACGGTTAAAATAAAAGCTAAAGACGTTATAGCCACTTGGAAGCTCCTTGTTGCTATGGGCTTGGCTCCTGTTGTCTACCTCGTCTACGCCATTATTGGGGTTTGGATTGCTCGCCGCTACGAGCTAGTTTCTACCAGCTGGTCTTCACTCACTTTAATAATTGCTTTCTATCCATTCATATGTTCCATTTCTTACAGTGCTCTTATTATTGGAGAAACTGGTATGGACATTTTTAAGTCACTCCGGCCACTGGTCATGGCGCTTTTGCCGAGCCATCAAAACTCATTGTTAAAACTGCAGGCCCATCGACGTGAGCTGGTTGCCAGTGTTACAGAAATTGTACAGTCTCTTGGCCCCACAGTGTTTCCAGACTTTGTGCCTGGCAGAATTGGTACATCTGACGCTGATGAGGACACACTCACAGAGCGTAAACAATCGTCTCACCAGCCCCATCACCAGTCGCATCAGCTTCACCAACGCTCATCATCAACAGACTCGCGGGCCCTTTCGCGTGTAAATTCGGAGTCTTCTCTTGCAAATATGCCGCTATTTTCGTATGCTAGTGAAAGTTGGACGGCGCCACAGTCGACCACGCCGTCCAGTATGGCTAGCTCTGTTGGTAGCAGATCACGGTCTGGATCAGAGTCTGAACCAAAATGTGATGGGTTGGCTTTCGACGTATCTACGGCAACTGGAGCGTCTACCGCACAGCAGAAACAACGGCAGAATGAGCAAGAGGCAGTGTTTAAAGCTGAGGTGAGTCGTAGAATACGAGGGACCATTGCCGAACGGGCGAAACTTCGCAAGGAAGAAGAGGCTCGTGATGGTTCTTAGGCTATGAAAAGACTTTCGCGAAAGCGTAATATCTACACATGAAAGCCTCGTATAAGAATGCTGTTGAGGCTGTTCTCTTGAGTAAACTACTTTGCTTAGAGCATTTATGGATCTAACAGATATATTTATATATATGTATATATATGTATATATATATATATCATGTGTGTGTAAAAAATGATGCGTGTTTGAATTTCAAGAGTCCAACTGTAATGGAACATAGTGAAGAGTAATGGAAGCCCAAAAATTCGGTATGATTTTTTTTTTCTCAGCAGATGTAAATATGTTTGAAGTTGCAAAAGTCATGGCGAGTAGTTATGGAGCTCGACAATTGAATTAGTTAATGACATTTGCAACATGTACAAATTAGGCAATACTGTTTTTGTCCCAAGAAGGAAACTCAAGAAGAGGTAATCCCAAGTAAGGATATCCCAGGAAAAGAAGAGGAGAATGGATAATAAGAAGGAGAAAGAGAAAGAGAAAGAGAAAGAAAAAAAGAGGAGGAGGAGAGAAGGGACCCAACTGATAAAAAAAAAAAAAAAAAATCTGACGGTCTGGTTTTAACCCTGCATTGAGAGGTAAAGGCAAACGTCTCGTTTGGTGAACGAAGATGAACAAGATGTACAGGTCTGAATGTAGACACCCGTCGTTGCTGTCTATATAAGCCAAAGCTTGTGTCGGTTGAAGGTTTGCTTGGATTGTTGCAGTTAGTGACATGAACAAAAACGGTGATGGACCGATGGCTGGTAATTTTGGTGAAGCTAATAACCTCTGATCGAGTCTCAACCGAAAGGGCTGAGAAAGGGCCATGAACTACTATACATCAAAAGAAAAAAAGAAAAAAGGAAACACAGTAAAAAGAGAAAAAATGTTCATGTAAGAAGAAGAATAAAAAAGAAAGCAAGCTCGAAGTTAGAAAAAAAGACAAAAAAACCTAGAAGCTAATAAAGTTGGCCGCCTAGATTTATAGATTAATCACTGCAGTAATCATAGCAAGCAGTAATTTATCTTATCAATCAAAAATGCATTCAGAAAATGTAGTTGGGCCCCTGGAGGGTCATGTCTGAAAACAATTATGCTGTAACGCTCTACAGTAGAAAAAAGTAAAGAAAGGCGTAGGCAAAAAAAAGAAAAAAAAAGAGACAAAAAAAACACGCCATTTTTACACAAGATGCAAAAAAAGGTACATGAAATCACACTGGCGCTAACTTTATGTAGAGAAAAAAAGAGTTAAGCTAAAGTCAAAGTAGAAAAAAGAAATAATGCAGAAATCTGCAGGTCAATGTTGGTATTAGTACATTACATGGAATTTTAAGTCATTTCTTTTTATGTGTATGACAAGCCCTCCCTCTGTGCTCTGTGCTCTTGCCTCTGCCCTACACTCTCTGCTAATCATATATATATATATACACGCACACACATATAATGCCCTCTTCCAAAAAGCACTGTCTCCAGTTAAGATGTTGCTTGTAAATCGCTTGCCACTCATGTTTCACCCACATAGCTTTCATTAGGGTGGATGTGCTGGTAAATTGTCCTGGCACTTGGAGATATAAAGAGCTTCAAGATAAATGAATAAAGTTGAGAAGGGAAATAAAACTGAAAAAAATCATATAAAGGCCAAAAACTGTACGCACTATGGTACGGTTGAAGGGGAAGTAACCTATTTAAAAATTCTGTGACTCTGGAACTAGTCTTTCATGAAAGAGAGAGAGAGAGAGGGTCACAAACAGAAGTTTGGCTGGCCACAGTATTAAAGCTGCTATATGGACATCAAACATAGCTATTAGTGTCCTGAAAAAAAAGAGCTGAGAGCTCGACCTGGGCTCTGTGTTGAAAGGCAAGAGAGGGCCTCAGGAAAGGCAATTGATTCTGGCACACTGTAGTCATGACCTCTATACGGAGGCATACGTATATAGATATCTCTCTTGAGAAAAATGCAGACAAGAGCGAGACCCTTAATAAGGGCTTTCCAGGAGATCTTATGCTTTCTTTCCGGGCCAGACAGATCATCAGGCAGGCCAGCACGCGCAACTGAAAAGCCCAGAGCAAAATGGCAATCAATATACGTGTATAAATAGCTTCATGTTGGTGGAGGGGGAGAGAGCAAGAAAGAGAGAGAGAGAGAGAGAGAGAGAGAGAGAAAGTGAAAGAGGGAAAGAGTGTTTTAGTGAAGTGTTTTCTTGGTTGGAATAAGCTCATTCTTTCTCCTTGATTCAGTGCTGACTCTAAAATTTGAGTCTCAATGTGTCCAATAACCTTTATCCTGCACAGCGATCTCATCCTACTTGTTCGCCGGTTCCGTTTGCTGATCGTGTTTGATCCGTCTTGTTCGCTGCTTCCGCTCGCTGATCACGTTTGATTATCTTGCTCGACGATCACGCTCAAAGAGTGTGTTTGATGAGCCTGCTTATTTGCCTATCAATTCCGTTTCCGTGAATCGACTCGTTTGATTGATTCTCGGCCGATTAATTGTGTCTTGTTTAAGCTTATTTACCTCTTTGCCTGTCTACCTGGTTGCCTTTTTACCGCACTTGGACGGGTGTATGACCTGAAATACTGTGTTTCTGATCTATAGTGTTCAGCGTCAAGAGAACCTCAGGTAGCAACAGCAACACGCAGACCAGCTGTATCGTCTCAATGGATAGCACTCGAAGAGTTCTCAAGAATGGCTTGTTGGCCCAGTGGTTGAGTTCACTACAATTGCTTATACAGCTCTGTTCATTAGGTCGATAGGCCCAGTCAAAATGTGTCTGGTCACGTCGATTCATCGTTGTTGCCTGCCCGTGTCTTGGATTAGTCCCGTGCCATGCCACCACCGCGGGTCACATCACGCTACAGATACGATACGCTTTTTTCTAAGAGCCCGAATCACATGAAAGAGGCTCGTTCGTTCGGCCTGTTTGCTCAGGAGTTGCCACACGCTTCTTTTTTCGGTTTCTCCTCCTTCTCCATCCAGGCTAGCTTTCATCGCCCGCACACGTAAAAGTCACATCTCTCCATTCGATAGCCTTCCCTACCTCAAAGATACCGTGCTATACGTCTGTGCTCCCGTACAAGAAAAATAAATAAAAGCTTCCTAAAAGGCGCAAATTTTTTTGTTTTTTTTTGTTTTTTTACCAAACAAACACTATTCAGCCGTGTAACTTCCAATCAAGTTTGAGGTAGTCTGATGCCTAAAGGATCACACGCTTAGGTTTCATGATGAGGGCACAAAGGCAACGAAGACCTCAATAGTCCGGATACAAAGCCGGTCGCGTATATTTCAGCTCAGCTCGCCAGGCACTTGCAGGTCTTGGACCAGATATCGAGATCTATGCAGCTGTGCTTGTTTCAATCCTGGTCCATTCTGTCTCAGGTTGATTTCCGAGAACAAGCCAAGACCTATTTACAAGTATTGTATTGAGAGGGGATTTCTTTTTTTTCGCTTTTTTGTTTTTGTTTTTTAGACACTTGCTTTCTTTACTTGTTTTCTTAAGAGGAAAGTTCTTTATGCATACACGTTTAACAAGAAGGCCCTGTTAAGCCCAACTGTCAAAATTGTCAAAACTGGCCTTACTATCGCAACCATTTCACATATCTCAGCTAGACCACCCTGTAATCCGTGAACTCTATGCTATACGCATATCACTCAGGACGAAGGAGTAAACGAATCCAGCCCGCGTATATTCCCTTGCACAGAAGCTGAGGCAAATGAGTACAACAGCAGTCAATAGCAATGGAATAAATAAAATGAATGAAAAAACCGAATCTTCCAACTAACCCATGAATTCTGTTCAGCAATTTCATCTGTTTGCCACAGAAAGAATTTACCCAATCTCACCGCTTTAGACGGCCTATGCATGATTCAGGCAAAAAGCCCAGTTCAATCGCGGGCTGCGCTGGTTCTAGTCATGGCCATTATCACTTAAAAGATTGTTGAGACATTTTTGTTGCTACTTTCTCATCTTCTATCTATGATCCTTTTGGCGGATTTCATTGTGTTCAATGTGTTTGAACCTGGGGTTCTTTCCTTCAGATTCCTGATCTCGAGATCCAGCTCATCTAGATCTACATACATGAATACGCATGCTGCGCCTGCTTTTGGTCTTGCCAACCTTGATAAGCAAGCCCATTCTTCTAAACACGCGAAGGTGTGAGTTTTTTTTGTAAGGCACTTCTTTATCTGCGAAATACGCTTGGATTTTGGTCAAAATCAAGCACGCAACTTTGAATTCTTATTTCAAAAGCCAGTGGTTAACGTTTTTTAATACGGTTTTTTTTTATTATTATTTCAATTAGGCTACACAATTGAAACCTCTATTTTTGAGCAGTGTATCTTTCAAATATGAAAAAGAATATCTAATATGAATAGTATTGTGGAATCTAATTCCGTCCATGACAAACTTCATCAATTCAAACGAAAGGCTTTCTTTGCTAGATTGATCCAAGCTCAAGCTGCTTTGAGTAAAGAATACGCCGAGCTATATTCTTTAGGGAACAGAATAAATTTCTAAACCCTTTTGCTACGGTTTGCTGGATAAAATCGACAGGTTATCTATAGAATACCCTTCCATGGCCATTTGTAATGGTAGATTTGCATGATTTGACCAGTAAATATCCGGCCTATTTTTTGTTTTACGCTCTTATGCGTTGTGTGGTATTTTGGCGTTCTCATACAAGCTAGCCGTCGGTACAACGGGTTGATCGATATCGATATCGCCAATTCTTCAGCCTTTGAGTTTGCTTTAAGCTTTTACCGCGTTTACTGGGAAGCCTTGCAATGCCCGTACAGCAGAGAAGTTCAGATTGCCAGAATAAGCATATTCGAGAATATTACCGAAGATGTTTTGCGAATCTCAGATTGGATTCAGTTAGAATTCACTTGCATGGATGCATACAAGCCAGCGATTGCTTTCAATGTCCGATGGAGACTTTGCAAAAAATCTGAGATTTCCGGCCACGTTGCTCAGCCCATAGCTTGGTGGATTACGGGTGGATTCGTGGTTCAGTGGAGTCACGGTTTAGTGTGTAACTCGTGAGCAGTAAGTGAGTTCCGTGTGTTCACTGGGAATCGACGAGACAAAAGCAAAAGGCTCTCTGGTTGAAGATTAAGTGGCCGCAATTTGCTGCCCATTAGTCGAGCCCAGTCCAGTATAGGCCGGTTCATGCTACTCCAAGTCACTCCAAGATTCTTCAAACTCAGGACCTTAATTGACGCTTTTAAAGTTAAGCGCGGTTTCAAGCAACGCTAACGGCTAAACGCCTGGCCCGAGATGAGCATGAGCATGCGCTGAATTCGGCAGGACAGGCAGCAAACCATAATGAAAGCATATCGAGTAAGCACCACCGTACATTCCACCACCGGACTATGTGTGTATGTGTGTTGGACAATGTGTCTAATACTCAAAGTGATCTTGGATCTGGAACCTCCAATACTAAAAAAAGCATGTCCTGTATTGCTGGATCCATCTCCTCAAAGCCGCCAGTCATGTGCACGCTCTGGGCTGAAGTGAAATTAAGGTTAAGTGTGGAGTGCCTCGAGCATGTTAGCGACGGAGACGTCAAATGCCAGCTGAGTCAGCATCATCAGTAGATCCAGATCTAGATGTTAGGCCGTCGATATCGATAACGTTGCAATTTTGAGGCCGATGGTTTCCAGGTTCCCAGGTTTTGACTGGCTGCCCTCATAACATCAGAGGCTTTACATTGTGAAGTGCTCGTGAATGGCTCCTGGATCTCTTGCAGCAGACTGAGCTCCTGTGTGAGTCAGCTTGCTGAAGCCTTCAGTACCGTTGATACATTTGTATTCTAATGAACGATTATCTGCGGATGCTCTAAAACTCAAATCCATGTCTAAGAAACAGGTCATTTCCACAAACTCTCCGCTTCGGTAGACTAGGTGGAATCTTCATACAAGGCAACCGACACCGGATTGAACCTCACACAACGGTCCACACGGGAGCGTGCTGCGGGAGACATGACACAACCTGGACACGTTTCGTTTCGACTAGAGCAAACCTGGTGCAGGAGAAGGATGAAAGCAAACCACGAGCAGACCCTCACTATACTTGCGTGACTGGCCTCACAAAAGCTGTCTCAGTGTGCGCGTATCAACTGAAGCAGTGAGCATGGAAAGACCCGACCGACACCCTCCCCAGTGGCCCTGCTGCTGAGGTGAACGTGTAGAAAGTTAAGACGGTGAGCGCGGAGAACGGCTAAAACGTGAGTAGTAAGGACGCTCGACAAACAGACTCAGTTGTGCGCTGAACGGACCAATGTATACGTTAGCGCGGCAGTCCTTCTCCTTTCATGCACGCGTCTAGATAAAGATTTGACATGTTTCACTTTCCAGCTCTCAAAAAATTAAATAATAATAATAACCCAGCCTAAACTTCTTTGAGAAAATCTTACTTGGAGCATATACTAAAGCGAGCAGGTATCTTGCCAAAAGCAATTCTACACACTGAGCTCTGCACGCTGCGCGCAGTACCAAATATTGCAAAAATGCCTGCTGCAAAAAGCAACGAAAGCCCTTGTTTGCTCGATAAAATGTATTCGAAAAGGCAGACCAGGAGGAGTAAAAGAAGAATAAAAAAGAAATGGGGGACTAAGCTCAGAAAAGATATCTAGTGTAATTCGGTAAAAAGAAAGGAAACTTGCCAATAAAAAGAAAAAAGTGTCCAGTGTCAAAAAAAGAAAAGAAAACACAAAAAAAAGAAAAAAGTAAATAAAAGCAAAACCACCTCATCCATCTGGTAATGGTATAAAAAAAACGAGACTCGCTCTCACTTTCTCTCGAAATCCGCAACATCGCTCTTGTCATGCTCCAAATGGCTTCTTCGATGATCTCTCCTCCCGACAGCCTGCTAGATCATCACAGACCGTCTTCGCGTCTGGGTCATGCTCGCAGACACAACGCGAACAGCAGCAGCAGCATTACGGCATCTTCAATCGCCAGCATCGCCAGCATCACCAGCCTCTCCAGCAACAACAGCAACAACAGCAACAGCAACAGCACCAGTGGCAGTGGCAGTGGCAGCGCCAGCAGTAATAGCAATAGCAATAGCAATAGCAACAGCGCCAGCAGTAACAGTGGCAGCGCAAACCATGCATCCTCTCCGGTAGAACCACCTCCATCCAACAACAACCTAAACCAACCGCTATCTCCCTCAAGAACAGAAACAGAAAAGGAGCCTCGGGGGTCGTCCTATGTATACCTGCCCAGCTTTGCAAACCTTACGCGAGGAATTGAGTCCTCTCCGCAGCTTCCCAGAACGTCTGGGATCAGTTGGAATGGCTCAGATATTCAAGCTGCCTCTTCTCCCACAAACATCAAAACGCCATCCCCGAGACCACATGATGCCCAGTCACAGGCACAGTCACAGGCACAGGCACAGGCACAGCAGTCACTGTCACTGTCAAAAACACAGACAGCTCCTCTTGCTACTCCTACTGTTACTGCCACCGCCACCACATTAGAAGCTACTCCTGGGGCAACCACCGTGCCTAATTTCATCTCTTCTAGCTCCGCTAACTACACATACAATAACACAGCCGAAAATGCCCCTGCCACAATCACCGCCCATCGTAGGGATTCTAGCTCGATCTCTTCAATAATCAATCCCGCCACGGCTGATGACCAGCAACAGCCGTCGACACCCACCTCCTCCATCTCATTCACCTCATTCAAACACAAAAGAGACGACGCTCAAACAAGCCCAGAATATTCAAAGCCGGTGCAAACCCCAGCTTCCGGCCTGAGTCTACAATCGCAGGCACAAAATGCCATGCCAAACTCTAGACATCATTCTACGGTCATGTCGCCACATTCCGTCGTGCACGCCCTGCCGTTTCCAAGGTACCCGCAATCAGGGCCCGGCGTTGCTGTTTCTGCTTCTGTGCCGGTTCCTGCCCAAGCTCCGGCCTACCAGGCCCCGCCTAGCCAGCCCTTGTCCTCTCCCCCACAATCGGTATTCTACTACGGAGCAGGCCCGCCGCCGCCGCCGCCTCAGGTGTTTCCCCAGCAACCACAACGGCGCCATGCCCTGTCGGCACCGTTAATCTCGTTGGCACCGTTGGTTCAAGACCCCGAGTTTATGAACCGGTTGACGGAGACGTTGGAAACGGCTTCTCATTTGTATCAGACGGCCGCGCAACTTCAAGCTACGCCTTCAACGGCCTCGGCAGGTGGTATGTACCAGCAGCCACCTCCACAAGTTCCAGTGGAAACTCTGGGCATGCTGGCTCAGAGGTGCCGAGCTAGTGCAGACGTCTTGGATTACTGGCGAAACCGAGTCGAGTATGACATGCACGCGCAACACCAGCAGGCTCAACAACAGCAACAGCAACAGCAACAGCAACAGCAACAGCAACAGCAACATCAACATCAACATCAACATCAAACCGCTCCTCCCCATCCCCAGTCAAGTCAATCTCAACAACAGCTACTTCAGCAAAGTGTACCTCCAGGTTACTCATATCTTCCATCAGCGCCCATGCATGCAGCGGGACCTAGCGCTGGTATGCCACATCCTTCTCCTGTATCTCCTCACCATCACGTACCAATGCAGCACCATCCTTCTCAGAATCCTCGTCAGAATCCTCACCAGCACGTTTTTGGTCCTGGTACCCGAAGCATGGCACCGACAGCAGTGTATTCACCGCTTCAGGGTGATCACAGTATGCACGAGCGAACAGTCAGCGACGGAGCTCTTTTTGTGCAGGTTTCTTCACCGCGCGCGCGCCACAACTCGATGAGTAGCAGCAGCGGAATAGTAGGAGGAGAAATGGTGGTTGGTAGCCTGCAACAGCAGCAACAACAGCAGCAACAACAGCAGCAGCAACAGCAGCAGCAACAACGGAGGACAAAAAAGCGACCACGCGAAGGGGTCGACTCAACAGTGTGTCACCATTGTGGGACATCGGAAACGCCAGAATGGCGGCGCGGGCCGGACGGAGCGCGCACATTGTGCAATGCTTGTGGACTGTATCATGCTAAAATGGTAAAGAAAAACGGCCCACTAGCAGCCGCAGATATTCTGAAACGACGGCAGGAACAGCAGCATCAGCAGACCTTGCAGCATAACTTGCAACAGAACTTGCAATTGCAAATGGGAGCTGCAGAGGGACAGAGAGGAGGGGTAGGAGGACCAGTTGGGCCTGGTGGAATGGATGGTTGGCCAGAGGCTAGTTCAGTGTTGGGAGGGCATGCTACTTCTCTTGTTATGCCCCCTATGAAAGAATCCAAGTCGCCTATTTCATGAAAGTTTGTGCATGCTTAAAACTGTGTGTGTGAGTGTTTGTTATGTGGATAATATCTATTTTTTTTACTTTACAAAAGTACAAAGCTCAAAACACGAAACACAAAGTACAAAGTACAAAGCACGAAGCACGAAGCACGAAGCACGAAGCACGAAGCACAATCATACACTTGAGAGCAACTACAACAATCAGTTTTTTTTTTTTTAATTAGATGTCCCTTAATTCGTTCTCTCTTTCTCTCTCTTTTTTTTTTTTTTTTTTTTTTTTCCTCAGTCTTACTCAGTCTTACACTCTCCTCTCTCTATCTATCTCTCTTTTATTTATTTTTGATTCGTTTTCTTAATCTTTTGGTTCTTACTTTTATTTTTTATTTTTATTTATTTTTTGGTCAAGTTTTTTATTTTTTTTTCCGTTGACTGTTTTGTTGAAGATATATATATATATAGAGAGAGAGAGAGAGAGAAAAGAGATAGAGATATCGCGATATACACACTCACATACAAATCACAAACACGCACTCACATACAAATACATGGCAGAAACATCGATAGTAACAAAACTAACCCGGATAACAATTCACTCGCTTGTATTACAGACACACACAGACTCACACATTAATTATGTGCTCATTTTCCTCTAAGATTAAAAAATATTTTGGCAGCTGTCAGACTTGAGCTTTATCAGTCTGTAGCTGTCAATACTATACAAACGTCACCACTCTAACATTTCCCAAATTCAATGTATCCATATATATATATATATATATATATGTTGGTATATATTTTGATATCTATCTCTCTCTCTTTCTATCTTTCTATCTTTCTACATAGATATATATAAAGAAACTGCTCAGGATTGGATTCATCTAGTTTACAACACACACATATACACAATTGTTCATTTTCTTACAGTGGTATATATATATATATATATATATTTATATTTATATTTATACACACCCGTATACAGTAGAGTCGACGTGTAAAGAGTGTATGCCCAAAATAAAAATAAAAAACACTCAGCTGTTGCGTCGTTGTGCTATGTACTGCTTTACTATACACTACTATTCATTTCTTCATAAGACTTTTTTTTTTTTTTGTTTTTACCATTGAGCTGGGTTTGTCGTGAGCAAGAGAAGAGCACCTGTCTTCATACCTGCTGTCCGTCTGTCTGTCTGTCTGTCTGTCTGTCTATCTACCTGCAGAGCGTCAGTCTGTGGCTTGTAGAAAGACTGCTGCTACCTTCTTTATAGGTCACCAACACAGTATGATGGTAAAACTTGTATACAGTAGACTAATTGTATCACATGAGATTGGTCTCTACGGTAGCTGGTGAAGAGTTCACTTTTGTAAAGAAAGACATCCTACTACCGGCAGACATCTTGCGCTTGTTGCAAGCTTAAGAGATTTTTTTTTGTTTTTCACCTGAATTGGCTTCGCTACATGTTACGTTCAAATTTTCTGCCAGTGGCTATAGTTTAGCAGATATCTAGATCTTGTCAGATAAAATGTTTAGACAGAGACACCAAAAAAATTGAAAAACATTCATACATGGGCACCACCGAATCAAGCATCACTAGCGGAAGCCGCAGCATCAGCAGCAGCCTTCTTCAGAGATTCCAGCTCCTTGACTCTTCTCTTGAAATCCAAGTACTGGCATTCCTCGTACAAGTGTCGCTCATGCTGGCAGTTCCAGGGCAAGTACCATCCTTCGTAGCGGCACTTGTTGAGGGGCACGAGCAGTGACGAGCAGCGGTCTCTGTAGGCAAGAGGGATCTTGTGTTTTTTCATGTCTTCCTCTGAGACTGTGCGTGTGTTAGTATGCAATGTTATTGAGAATCACAGATAACAAGGATAAGAATAAGAGTAGGATCAGGACCAAGGTAAGGCATGGCAGCACAATGTTACTTACGGGCTTGGGGTAATTCCTTAAGACCCATTGTGTGAATTTGTATGTGTGAGAGGGTGCGTAATGAAGTAGTTTGTACAGATGGTGTGAATGATTCAAGTAGACTGAGTGTCGTTTCAAGGCCAGTCAGTCAGTCAATCAATAAGTCGAGGCAATTTCAATGAATAGAACAGAGGGTCGCACGAATGAGGTTCCTTGTGTCGTTTATTTTCTTATTCTTCTTGGTTTCGGTAATACTCTTTTATTTCCAAACAGAAAATGAGCACGAGTAAAAGAGCTGTGAAGATGTGTAGTTGTTAAGATGCGTAGTTGAAATGTTGAAGAGGAAAACAATACCACTGATATTTGACCAAGACGAAGACGGCAATGGAAAAAATAGAAAAGGTGATTGATTCTTGTGCTGAGTGTGTGTGTGTGTGATGTCAACGTTGGTGGTTCTGCTCGAGCTTTTTTTCCTTTTGGTCGAATGCTGATTGGCTCTCTAAGAACTACCTACCACCCGGTTGCCGTAGAGATGACGGGGCTAGGGTTTGCGCTCCTCATTTTGCTTTTATATTTTATACTTTTTCATCTCCACGTTGTCATCGCCATTCGCCACTGCCAGTAATTGCGCAGCTATATATTGTTTTGGAATAGTAGTTAAAAAACGCAAATACAACCAAGGGGCTACTGCTGAAAATTGTTTCACAGCGCGGCACTCTTGCGTTGGTGGCTTTGTACATGCCGCGGCTGTATATATTTTGAGTGCATCGTGAACCCCGCAACGTCAACTTCCTTCGGCCTGTCGCCCATTGCTTTGCTGGTATACGTAGCAGCGCAACGTGACAGCTTATTAGTTTAGAAAGTATTTATTTATTGGGCAAAAGTGTGAATTTTCAGAACAATAGCGGTCTAATTTAGTCTAGTAGTGGCAACCAGCTTTTGTTCGTCTTCATTGTGTGATGGAAATACGGGATGATGAGAACGTGACTGCAGCAAACTGGGTTGAGAAACCATGGTATCGCGGCGGACCAGACGCCATTCAAAGAGCAGAAGCTATTCCCGACTTGACCAAGTTGCACACAACTTTAGCAGTGAACCTCTTCAGTCCAACAGTGATGTAGAGCAGAGCATGAATCACATTGAACCTCTTTATCAAAATATTTGAATGAGTAATGAGTTTCTTTTTTTCCCCACAAGCATCAGTATCTATGTATTCCACGCACATGTTAGACTCTCAATCTCTGATTCTTTTGATGCCGTTGCTCTTGACCTGACTTACCAGATCCATCTCGACAATTGATATGGATCCAGGACGTCAACCAAAAGCTGCTTTTCTCCTCAGTTGATCTGTTCTACTCACTTTCTATGCCTACCTTGTTGTCTATGCATGTATATCATGCTAGATCTGAATATGGTAGACCTTGTCAACTAATCAGCACCAAACGGGTTACGGCTTCTGCAAAAACAGCTTCAAGGGTCCCTTTCAAGTTGCTATGATCTGTTTTCGTTAGGGGCTGCAAAGCTCCGAAAGTGCAGAGCTTTTTCAACGCCAAAGAAAGAGACAAACATCATGTCAAAAGCTGTATGAGGAGCTATGCGGAGTTGAGAGAAAATTCTGAGGGAAAACTATATCGAGATAGAAGTTGATGTAAATTAATTGAGCAGCAACATGGCATGATCATGAGAAGACACTAAAACCAAAAAAGTGCAGGAAGAAGGACGACCTACCTACGGAAAGAATAATCAAAAAAAAATAAAAAAGAATAATAAGAATAAAAAGGATAGAAAAAAGAAGAAATAAACCAGCTAGTCTAGCTGCTAGACCCTAAAAGATACAAGAAACCGACTGTAAAAGCGTTCAAGATCTTCATAGTGATCATCATTTATCATCATCGCCATCATCATCGCCATCAAGACGATCAGGTTCAAAACAAGAAACCAAGACCGTCCTTTTATTTATTTATATCTGTATTTTTTTTTATTTATTTTTTTTTCTTTCTGGTTGTTTTCTTGTATCAAAGCGCACTGCAGCGACAGCACAGTTATTTCAACCCTCATCATATACCAAGTAGACGTTTATAACAATCGCATTATGCAAACGCTTTGTACGGGCGTTAGTGATTTGTTGGGCAGTAGTCGTCCAGCAGAGAGGTGTGCCATGAAATTTTCAACGACTCATTCTAGGCCGGTTTCGATCATGGTTCATTGGTTTTGGAGCTAGAACTTCTGCTTACAGCGCTTGCAGTACTTGCAGTACTTGCAGTCGAGCAGGACTAGTCCAGTTTGTGGTCTAAATTCCTGAAAGCTAATCTTGATGGCGGTTGAATTGAACTGGCTTGACATGGACTGCCCAAGCGCAAAGTTTATCGCGATCTCGGTACGGGCTCATCTGCGACGATGAGATAACCGTTGCTGTAACTGATCTACTGTCGGGATGTCCGACTGAACTAGCACTAAACTGTCATTTATCATTCATTGTCAATCGCCAAACAAAGCCTCAGCCAGCTTAAAACCCTCCCGTCTTCTTCTTCCGAAACAGATTCAAATCGCAGCTTTTTGATACCTTTTTTTTTTTTTGTTCTCCTGGCGCACAGATCCTTGCCAGTTGCCAGGTACAGTACATGCAACACCTAGTTCAGGCCCTAACTAGTTCGTACCGACAGACCGGTAGATATATATATATATATATATATATATATCAAATTACAGCAGCAGCTAAAGCTAGTTTTTTTGTATTGTGTTTCAACCCCAAAAACCAAACAAAACCGCTGGGAAAATGCAATGCTTGTCATCTTTGAAATATTATACATGTATACTTACAATTTGGCCTAGGATTCTTGATTTGCACGTCTGTGCATGTGAGTGTTCTGTGCCGTTGCGCCCGTCGGCATGGAATCCCTGAAGATTGCGATGCGTCAAATCTAAGCCGTTAGTCTAGACTAGAGATAACGTTGATGATCAAAAGACGCTCAAGATCCTCAAGATCCTCAGTAAAAGTACCGGAGTCGGCATCCAAGCCGCCATGTTTGAGAACAATAAAACCCTTCTTCACTTTAAAGTACTGTATACTGTCTCCGTACTCAGATTGTCTACTGTTGATGAGGATGAAAATTTGAGTGGATGGTCTGGTCGGCTAGCTAACTAACTGAATGGCTGACTGGTCAACTAACACTATCATAAATCTTGACCAGGAATTTCGTTATAGACACTGAAATGAGTGTAGAGTTTGGAGAGCATGGTTTGAAAAGCGTTCTGAACGAGACAGAACTCAACGCAAATCTCCGCACTTCGTGACGGCCAGCTTTGTATGTATACCAAAAACTATGTAAAAACACTTTTGCAATACAAGTGACCAGAAACAACACCGTTTTCATCACTTCCATCTATATGGGGCACGCACAGTATCCAGTTGAGACAATCCTGTGAAGTCATGGAACCTAGGAGAGAATGCAGAATCCCAAGCATAATCGCTTCATATAGGGGAAAAAGAGAGAGAGAGAGAGAAAGAGAGAGAGAGAGAGAGAAATCAATTGTTTGATCTGGACATTACAGACTCATCTGACAAAACCCACCGTCTTTGTAAAATCCATAGCCATAACCATCATAACTGAGTGTGTATCTGAACATGCTCGTCTCTTACTCAACCAGCCCAGCAGAGGTTGTCGTCGTCGACCAAGGCTAAGCTCTCTCCGAACCCTTTGCTTCTTTTTTGTTGTGTTTTTTATGTTTTTATTTCTCTTATTTCATAGTTCGTATTTCGTATTCCACATTTCACACCTCTTCACACTTGACTATTGATATCATTCATTTGCACCAGTTCTCCTGAGGTTTTTTTTTGGTTTTTGGTTTTTGGTTTTCTTAGTTTTCTTAGTTTTCTTGGTTTTTAGCTTTTTTGAGGGTTCACACCCTATTTAGTTTTATTTTATTTCTGATTTTTTCCCTTTTCTTCCTCAAAATGCCAATCTACTCTGTTCGTGCGCATTATGTATATACATCTTGGTGAACAAAAAAAACTTGAAACATGTGTGCTCTGGTTGTTCTGCGCTGGTTGGTGCTTGCATAGATCTAGATTACCGTAGAGCGTAAGTCTTGGAGCAAACCTTGGAGAAAGACGTAATAACAAGCCATATAGCAAGCCTCAGCAAGGCCTCAGCAAGGCAATAAGCAAGGCAGGGACAATAATCTGCTGCCTGGTTCCGGGAAAGCAGGAGATATAGCGTCGAAGCACAGGTTTCCACGTAGAATCTCTTTTTTTTCCAATCTATCTTTTTTCATGGCCATGGCAGCTGTGGACTTTTCAAGTGGAGCCCAATAGCTTGTACATGTATATATATACATGCCTTTGCCTGGCCTAGGGGTCTAGTCAAGTCTCATCAAGTGAAAGTGGAGGCACATGTAGAAGTAAGCGTAAATATAAAATGTAACTGTGCATGCACAAGTAAAAGCAGGAGCAGAATCGGAAGTAGAAGGGGCCTACACACAAGAGACCAACGTTGAGGCCAATTCCGTAGATAAACTCACATGGAAGCGCGGGTATCTGTAACAAGAGCAGAAGTAATTGAGTAAGTGAGTGTGTGAGTTGAGTGAGTGAGTGTTCGTGCTATTGCAAGACAAAGAAAGCTCTCCTAGGTATGGAAGCACCAGGCAACCGCGGTAGAGGTTACTGCTTGATTCGCTTATACGGTGTTACAGTTTTTGTTTCCACTAGCTCCTCAAGTATGAACACGCATGCCAGCCTGCTAGCCAGCCCCTCCAGGCCAACAAACACACACATTCACCAATCTAATTTGACGCTTCTCTCATTGTTGTTACTTCTCGAGCTCCTTGCCTATTTCTGACCAGCGCATGCACAGATCTAGAGATGACGACGAAGAGCGTGTTGAAGTCAGGCCACATTTTGGGCCCGCGTCCTGTGTGCTTTGCTTGTGCTTTGCTTGCATAAGCAAAGCACATAAGCGGCCGGATAGTGCGTCAATAATTGCATGGACATCCCGCGTAGAGTGGACTGGCTTGAGCTTCAGCTTAACCTTGTAGGTATAGGTAGGTAAGCAGGTAAGCATACTAGACAGATGCATACAGATGTCGCCGTACAGATACATGCTCTCACAGTAAGTCACAGCAAGTCACAAAAAGTCACTGATAGCCACAAATTATCACACATTGTCACACATGTCCACGGATACTTACATGCACTCACAGATATTTACGTGACCGTTTGCAGATGTCAACAGGTGTTGGTTGTCGATGTCCAAGGCAAGGCCCCATGTTCTCTCTCTCTCTCTCTCTCTCAAACAAAACATTGGCTGTTGGTTTGAATACAGTGTTGTTGCACGATTACACGGTTAGCTATCGTTAATTTGCGCACGAGTTGTATACGTCACCCGCCGCCGCCGCCGCAGCCCGCCGACGACGACGTCAGAAGCCAAGTGCAAGGCGGTGAAGCATAGACATCTGGCTCCTCAAAAAAAAAAAAAAATCAGAAGAGCGTGTGAGATGTCCACGCATTGGCAGAGAACGTGATAAAAAAAAGTTGAAATAAATTATACTGTGCCTGTGACAGTAAAGGCTTGTGAAAACAGCCACTAAATACAAGCTTAACTCCTCCTCCTCCTCCTTCTACGGTCGACACGGGGTCTCCAATTAGAATTCTATAGCACAGGCATAGCCTCCAAACTGGTATAAACGTGCGTGAGCATAAAAGCTACAAGGGCACAAATGCGCATCTCTCTACCTGCAGCTGCAGTATGTCTGGCCAGGCCAGAGCAGGCCAGAGCAGGCCAAAGCAGAGTAGACATACACGCATTGTGGCGCTTTGTTTCTTGCCTTGACCAGTAACTGTCAGGAGCCATCACAAGTCGTCGTCGCTGCTAAGAATTTCAATGGAGCATTCACTGAAGAATTCACTAAACAATTCACTGAAGAATTCAATGAGGAACCACCCAAAGAACTCACTGAAGAGCTCAATGAAAAACTCCCTGAGGAGCTCGAGCAAGAGCTTTGCGGAATCAACATCAAACGAGATTGCAGAAAAGAGCGGAACCGAGTGGACCTCGGTGGAGCCGCGCAGAGGCTTTGAGCATCTGGAGAGGCCGCGCTACATTTATGGCTATAACAGACACACAGCTATGGCTATACAGAGCCATAGTCTAATCACAAATAAATGCTCACACAACAGTCTGATGTGTGACTTCTACATGAACTTTGCTAGACGATCGCGACTTGTGACCCAAGCTGAGAGAGTCTTCATATCTGCAATTCTTGATTTCGTCGTATTCTATATATATATATATCTATATATATCTATACACCTACGCTCTCTACGTCATGTCGAACTAAGGATGTGGATGCCCGACGTCTCTACTGGGATTAGGCTGCAATTCGCAAATGACCAGACTTCTCTCGTTGTTGTGGAATTTGATGCAGCTGCCACCTGCTCGGTTGATGTAGGACAAGACTAGACCGGACTAGCCTAGGCTCGGCTAGACCGTGCTGGACCTTGCTAGACTCTGCTTGGCTCTGTCTGGTCTCAATCTAGCAGAGCGGGAAAGAAACAAGAGCGTTCGCCTGTTACAGCTAGACTTGACAAGCCCATCGACACTGCGCTAGACTGCATCAGACATTGTGCGCAGCCTAGCAGACTGACTGACTGACTGGACACCACTATATACAGCACAGCAGAGATAGAGCTCTGCCTGCTCTGCCTGCTCTGCCTGCTCTGCCTGCTCTGCCTGCTCTGCTGGATCTAATCCACTCTAATGGGTCTACCCTGTCCCGTCCACTGTAAGCGACTGCTAAGAACTGTTAGAACCTACCACAAGGGGCCTTTATGCAGGTGTCCTGTTCAGGCCATGTGATACGCTATGGGTTGTATCGAGACGCGACCAGCCGGCTGACAAAAACTCTAGTCCAGCTTGGGCTTGACCCTCGCAATGCATTGGTACCTTTCTGTAGCGCCAGCGAGCGGGTGTGCTGTTGTATCCGCCATCGTTTTAAGACCGCTGCCGGCTCGAAAAATGCAATCCAAGGTGGGTGAAGAGTCCGGTTTATTGATGTTTTTGGTTTTGTAGTTTGTTGTTGGACTTGATGGTTTGATATTTTGTTGGTCTGTGAGGAAACGTCGTGTATATGCATCAAATATCCAATCGCCCAGGCCGACCGACAGGTAGAGAGCCGAAGCAGCTTTAGCGTCAACTTGGCTTTGATCATACTCCCACAGCCAACGTTAGCTCTAGCTAGCTCTTGCTAGCTCAGGCCCCCCCTC